>MDKI01271271.1:0-26856 GCA_005239505.1 Nicotiana paniculata | reverse complement strand
TTAGTAGAATTAGTTAAACAACACAAATTGATACTCAAAAGTCTTGAGAAAAGTGATTAAGTATTAGTTTAGTATTTTATAGACTCAATCGATACGTTCAATTCTCTGTGGGATCGACTTTCGGTGTAATACCCCAGATTATATTTGCAGCGCCCGTTTAGTCTTTCTATAAGACATAGTTGAGCGTGATCAGGGAGATTATTTTGCAAGATGGCATTACAATGCTCTGTCAGCTTGACAACCGATGTCTCTTCCAGTTTTTGCTTCTTGGACAATATCTCCTTCACGAATTTAGCATAATCTGACATATGCAAATGCACCTCAGTGAAAGGTATATTTACATGCACCTGCTTGAACACTTCTAGAAAGCACTCGAATTGTTTGTCCAACTTCTCTCTTCCTTGGTGCTGGGAGAATGGTAGACCTGGTATGTATTTGCTCTCTTCAGTCTCATTATTTGTTGAATTATCATCTTTCTTCTTTTTCTGAGATCTAGTCTTCCCCTTCTTCTTCAGACCATCATCTACCATCCCTGTACCTTTTTGAATATTATCATTTTTCAGCTCTTCCACAATCTCCACGTGTCTTTCAATCGGCTCCTCCTATTGCTTTGTTATGGGATCCTCCAACTCGTGACCACTTCTTAAAGAAAATGCATTTATTGTCTCTTTTGGATTTCTTTCTGTATCAGTAGGGAGCATTCCTGGAACCCTCTAAGACAATAGAGTAGCTAGTTTCCCAACCTGTCTTTCCATGTTTCGAAAAGACGTGCCCAGTTCTTTGATAGTTGCACCATGTTCTCGTATAGCTGAGCTATGGGTTTCAAGCCTATCATATGTTTTAATAATAAAGGCCTTCATTAGATCTTCCATGCTAGACTGATCAGACTGTGGAGGATGATATGGCTGCCTCTGCTGATTTTGAAAGCCTGGAGCTCCTTGTCCCTAGGGTCTAGAGTTATTTTGTTGTCATGAGTTCAGGCTACCACTTTGTGAATTCCAAGAAAAGCCTGGGTGCCTCTGTCCTACAGGATTGAAATTTTTACCACTCTGGTTGTTGCCTCTATTGAAGCTTCCCAAAACTTTTCCACTTCATCTACAGCTAAGGCCTGACACTCATGCGTTGGATGACCCATTCCACAAAAATCACAAACTGGTGATGGTTGGCTCTGGACCTTGGCTAAGGTCAACTTTCTTATCTCTTTGATCATGGCCTCTAGTTGGGCTTGCGCTGCGGTGTTAGAATCTACATGATGAACCCCAACTGATCTCCTTCTATCATTACCCTCAACAGGCCACTGGTTAGCATCTTCAGAGAGCTCATCAGGAATTGCCACAATCTCCTCAGGAGTCTTCTTCATTAATGGACCTCCGACTGCATTGTTCAGAGTTCGTCGTGAGAGAGGTGTCAGTCCATCCCAAAAATCCTGGAGTTGCATCCAAAGTTCAATCCCATTATGCTGACACTTCCTCACTATCTCCTTGAATCTTTCCCACGCCTCGAAAACTGTTTCAGTGTCCGTCTGGCAGGAGTTGCGAATTTCCCTTCTGAATTTTACTATTTTTGCAGCTGAGAAGTATTTGTCAAGAAACTTTCTAGTCATATCTTTCCATGTCTCGACCGACCCCGTTGGTAAGCTACGAAGCCAGTTCTTCGCGTCATCCTTCAGTGAGAAGGGGAATGCCTTTAAGTGTGTTGCATCTTTTGACACTCCATTGTAATAGAAGGTGTTGTTCATGATTTCCTCAAAATCCATCAAGTGAGTGTTAGGATCTTCATTCACCTTCCCTCTAAAGACACAGTTATTCTGGATAGTTTGAAGCAAGCCTTGCTTCATCTTGAAATTATTTGCTGCTATTGGCGGAGGTCTGGCACTGGACAGTCCCTGATTGTAGACTGGTCTAGCCTAATCACCCAATGCTCTACCAGTCCTGGGTATAACATTCTCGAACTGGTCTTCAACCAAGGGTCGATTTAAATTGAATCTTTGAGACCCATAATCGCCGACGGTCTCATCAGCAGCTCTATGGGCTGCCTCAGCTGCTATCTGCGTAGCTTTTTGTCTCTGATGTGCTGCCTCTCTTGCAGCTAAATCTACTTTGTCCTCACCGTTTTTAGCCATGTGTTCTGGGGTTGAAGGTTGCCCCAAAAATTTCCCGGTGAGTTCTTTCTCTTTCCTTAACTGTCGCAGACTCTTTTCCACCTATGAATTATATGGAATCAATTCCTTTGAAGACGATCGAGTCATACAACAGAGAAGTCAATTTGTTGCCTGCACACGGAAGAGGAAACTCGTGAAGAATAAACTAAAATAAAATTAAAAAAAAATTCCTGAATTACATATAAAATTAATTAGAACACTATTGATTTCCAATCCCCGGCAATGGAACCATAATTTGACGAGCGCAAAACACAACACGAAATTGATGCTCGCTAGCCAAAGATAGTATAGTTTAGTTATCGTCTCTACATGGATTTGGTTTAAATAATGTTCTAGTAATTTATGATTTAACTGCTATTCAGGATGATAAAAACTTGATTTGGATTGATTACGAACTACGATTAACTATTAAGTAAAGCAATTGACAATTGATTACAAAGAACTAGGGATTAGCATAGTTGGTTTCTTATCAATGTGAGAAATAAGGGGTTTTGACATGATAGGTGCAATGTTGCTATTCTGGATATGATACTGTTATATTTCACTCTTGAGCTTCTATCAATTCTCACGAATTCAATATCTTATTAGATTATGCTTCCGATTCAGACTCATCTCTCGCTTAAATCTAAATCTTTCAAATAAACTATTGTGAAGAGCAATGAAACTTGCAAGAATCTATTGGTCAGAATGGTCTAAGAGAAACTTCTCTCAGAATATTTCTTAATCTCAATTTAAGAGGTAGATCACAAAGCTCTTTCGATCTCATGACCCAAAAATCACTAGTCTTGAAGGCACCTAGCTCGACTCGCTAGGTAAGCCAACTAACAGAAAATGCAAGCCAAATGAAATTATAGGAAAATAATGAAGAATTATCTGAATTTATACAAAATTTTCAAGAACTGGTAGCACAAATATCGAGCTTCTAAGACTTAAAATTTACAAGCTGATACAAATAATTACACGATCTGTTGAAAACGACATAAGTAGATTAATAAAATCAAAAGCTACCAACAACGAGTGGCAGCTATATTCGGAATGCACGAACATCTTCAGGGTCAGCTCCCGACATCACCAGCAGTTCCGCTCCAAAAGTCTGCACACATGGTGCAGAAGTGCAGTATGAGTAAAACCGACCTCATGTACTCAGTAAGTATTTTGTCTAACCTCGTTGAAGTAGTGACGAAGCTTTTTAGTAAAAAGATGCTTACTAATAAAAATCTGTACTGAAATCTAGCAACAGAACTATACTACAGTATAACAGAATAAAGTACATGAAACGAATGTACAAAACAATAACAGAGTAACTAGAAGAAATCACAATTCGACGGGTTCCAATATCTCACCCAACCATTTCCTTAGAGCAAAAAATCAATAAACCACAATAATCACCTCAAAACTTTCATAGTGTGAGAAATATACTTAGGACATCAAATCCAATGGCACGACAACACCCTTCGTGCATTTATCTCATCCTCTCCAATTATGCGTAAAACAATATCAACTGAATGGCATAAATGCCGATAACAAAAATGACAAAATAGGAAATACGCAAGTAACAATAATGAACGAGAATGTACATAAGGACATCAGTAACAGACTAGGCAGAAAGCACAGAGGTAATGACAACAATTAGAAAAAATAAATGTAACTTCAACTAACTAGCATGGTGGAGGCATGGAGATAGATATAACGAATAAGAAATAGGACACATGATCTTTATAAGCTAACAAGTAGAGACATGCATGTATAACATGGAAGAAGACTTATACTTAAGTGCAACAGAACAGATATGGCATGGATGAAATTATAACAACAAGAAGTAGGCATGATATTTGCAAGTTAGGCAAGTAGGAGGCATAGTAACACGACAACAATTGAGATAGAGGATAAAGACAGAACAGTGACGACAAATCACATAAGAACCATGAATATGACAATA
This sequence comes from Nicotiana paniculata, assembly GCA_005239505.1. Taxonomy (NCBI): domain Eukaryota; kingdom Viridiplantae; phylum Streptophyta; class Magnoliopsida; order Solanales; family Solanaceae; genus Nicotiana; species Nicotiana paniculata. The sequence continues at coordinate 22,756 of MDKI01271271.1, read as the reverse complement.
ACAACTCAAGGTAAAGGCATGAAGCTATCTGCAAGAAAAGGATATCACAACATAATACATGTCCCTCGTCCTCACTTGCACGGAAACACCCTTCGTGCTATGAATTCGAAATAACATGAAAGCATAATACTATAAATACAATGGCACAGCATCACCCTTCGTGATTTTACTCTCAATGATATGGCACAACATCACCCTTCGTGCTTTTACTCTCAATAATGTGGCACGGCATCACCCTTCGTGCTTTTACTCTCAATAAAATGGCACGACATCACCCTTCGTGCTTTACACTCTTCCTTACCAAGCATGTGTATAACAATGGCAAAAAGGCAAGGAACATAAATAACATCAAGGAGAGTGTTTAAACGAATATTCTAAATAAATCCCAACCACAACTTTCTAAGCCAACAATGATTCAATAAACTCGCAAGAACCTTATTATTCAAGTATTTTCACAAATCTCACGAATGATCTAAAACACAAGTATAAAATCTAGTATCTCAAGAATATCGACCATAGTAATGTATTAATGATTACACATAGCAATGACCGAATTAAACACATCAATATATTCTCAGAATTCTATCAAGTTTGATCAAGTTATAATAGGCAAAGTCTTAGTTTTTAACATTTAATACTATATTCTTAGTATCTATGAGTCAAGTAAGGCATGAAGCAAGAAGGTCACGTGAATCTACAACACACAGTTCACAACATAATTTACCCCCGAGCATAGTTAATCCTGGCACATGCATATATGCTCGTCACCTCATATATGTATCACCCCCACATGTATCAAACAATGTCAAATAGTAGGAAAAATTCCCTCAACAAAGTTAGGCAAGACACTTACCTTAATTCGACTAATTAAATACTCAATTCAGCTTTTCCTTTACACAATTCACCTCCGCTCGGCTCAATCTAGCCAAAGACAACTTAAATACATCACATAATGCAAGGGAAAACAATTTCAATTAATAAAGCTGTAATTTTTATTCAATTTCTAAAAAGTCAACAAAAGTCAACTCCCGAGCCCGCCCTGTCAAAAACCGGGTCCAAAAGTAGGTCTTGACTACCCATAGCCTCACGAGTCCAAATACGTATTTTATTTTCAAATCCGAGGCCTATTCGACTCTCAAATCCCAAAATTTTATTTTCAAAGTTTTGACAAAATCCACAAATTTTTCCCTATATTCTCATGAATTTGATGTTAAATCTGATGTAAAATCATAAAATGTAGTCAAGAATTGATTAGAGGCACTTACCCAATGATTTGGTATGAAAATCCCTTCACAAAATAGCCTCCAATCGAAGCTAGGGTTCAAAATATATCAAAATGAAGCTAAGTCTCAGAATTCTCTGAATTTAGCAGGCTGTAGTTTTCGCATTTGCGACAGGGGGTTCGCGACCTCTGCAAATGCAAACTAGAGGTTTTACTGTCAAGGTTGCATTTTACACCTCCAAGATGATTTTTTTGAAAAAAAAAGGAGAATAGATCATCCATTTTTCAAAACTTCGCAAATGCGAAGATAAAAAATTCCCAAAAGCGGAAGGATCCATGGCAAAAGCGAACAACCCCACATCGCAAATGCGAATCTCCCCCAGCAGCCCAACTTTCGCAAATGCGATGGCTGCTTTGCAATTGCGACTGTCGCATTTGTGACAAAAACATCGCAAATGCGATGACACCAGTACCAACACTCAAAAATCATGAAAAATCATTCTGAAACTCACCCGAGCCCCCGAGGCTCCAAACCAAACACCCACACAAGTCTAAAACATAACACGAACTCGCTCGAGTGATCAAAATACTAAAATAACCTCTAGAATCATGAATCAAATGCCAAAACACATGAAGATCAAAGGAAACTTCAAGAAATTCTAGAATCACAACCAAATTCCGAACCATATTAAATCAATTCCAAATGGCGCCAAATTTTGCAGACAAGTTCTACATGAAGAAAGAACCTACTCGGAGCTTCAACTCATGCATAACAACCTCGAAACGACGAATCGCAACTCAAGTCAAAATCAATAAACTTTGGAACTTCGACTTCTACAATCGATGCCGAAACCTATCGAAACACGTCCAATTGACCTCAAATTTTGCACACACGTCACATTTGACATTACAGACCCACTCCAACTTCCGGAATCAGAGTCCGACCCCGATATCAAGAAGTCCACTCCCGGTCAAACTTACCAAAAATCCAACTTTCGCCATTTCAAGACAAATTCGACTACGGACCTCCAAATTACAATCCGGACGCGCTCCTAAGTCCAAAATCACCTGACGGAGCTAATGGAACCCGTGAAACTCTATTTCGAGATCCAATGCTAAAATGTCAAACTTGGTCAACTCTTCCAACTCAAAGCTTAAATCTTGAAGTTCATTCTTCCAAATCGATTCCGGATAACTAAAAAACCAACACCGACGATTTACGCAAATCATAATACATCATGCAGAGATACTCGATCCCTCAAACTACCGAAAAAAGTGCAAATGCTCAAAACGACCAGTCGGATCGTTACATTCGATTACTTTAAAGAAGTACCAAAATAAATTAAGGTATGCGTTGCAACTATATTCAATATTATGCTCTTCTTCTGATTAAACAAGATAATGAATAAAATCACAACTAGAGTTAAAGTTGTTCTAATAGATTTAAGCAATTAAACAGTAGTCAAATCCATAAACAATAACCAAGTCACCAAATCATATCAAACCCTAAGGTAAACTACTCCATAATTATGGAGGAAGTTATCACAAAAATAGTTAAAGAATAAGAAAACATCAATCTAACGTTACAATCCAAACTCCTGTATTGAATTGATGGACAAATGATGAAATCCCGTGTCTTGTAGCCTCAAATGCTCTCCCAAAGCTTTCAAGTGTATTTATACCCTGTAGGAGTGGGCCCAAACAAAATTACCTTTTCCAGGTTGAAACAGGGCAAATACTCTGAGAAAATTGCACAGGCGCACCGCGCCATGCGTCGCCATATGCAGGGCGCTAGTGGAGAAGTTCAGAAAGCATGTTCTGATGGGCAGCAACAGAAATACACTGCCGCGTCGCCTCATGCCCTGCGACAATGAAGGTTTTCCAAGGTGTTACGTTTGTTTTCGCGTTTTGACATCCAGACTTGGCTTCCGACCTCCGAACGCGATCCTGGTTTAATCTCTTGGGCTTTTACTCAGACTTCAAAGCTCAAACTTATTCGATTTAGCTCCCAAATATCTTTTTAACTCGAAATCACTTCCTGCAAGGCATAAAACACATAATAAGTGCAATACGCTAATATTTACGCTCAAACACAAGTAAAATACAGTAATTAAAACGCAAACAAGGATTAAAACAAGTGATTCTAGCCTAGCTTAAAGATAATGCGTTTGTTATCCTTTTCCAGTGACAAAATTATACTTCTAGGTTTATTGTGGGGTGCTTACTCTACTCTCCAAAAGAAAATAATAAATCAAGTTACCTTTACGCAAAAGAAAAATGAAGCAAGAAGTAATAATATTTTCTAAGTATTAATAGTATTTATATTTTAAAAGCTCATCTAAGTGAAGATGAATGTTAGGCAAGTGTCCTAATCTACTAAGGTACTTTTTGTGAACTCAACTAGCTTTATGCACCAGTTCCGAAGGATACATATATTTTTTAGATCAGTTTTCTTTTCAATAATAATTAATAGTGATGTTGGAATCAATTTGCATAAATTTTAACTAATTTACTTGATAATTGCTGTATCATTTAATTATCATTATCTATCAATACTTACACAAATAGGAATAATTCATTTAGTATGTCTTTGTTGGAGTTCCAATCTTAGTTTCCAAACAGTCATTTTAATTTTTCAACAACTAAGTCACTCTCTTGGGAAATTTTTAGTTCAACTTTTATAAGTCGACCGTGCAAATAATTTTGTATTATCACATAAGTTAAAGTTAAATTATAAAATAATTATCTATAATTGATATTAATTAATTATGTAAAATAAATTAAACGGCTTGAATTGCTTAAACTACATTATTAGTATGAAAATTATATACCTATTATTACACACAGCTTCAATTTTTCTTAAAACATCTCCTGCTCCTTCTTTAAAAAAAAAACAGTTGCATAAAGTGAAAAATTATTAGCATAAAGGTAATAAAATCTTTAAAGAAATTACATCAAAGAATGATAGGAGCAGTAATTAATAATTAATCTCCATTTTTTCTCCTCATCCCACTGTTACTATAGTCCAGTTCTCTATCTTTCTCAAACCTACCCACCCCCCATATCTTCATTCTTCGTATCCCCCAACCCCCAATACCTTTGGTAGGTGTGTATTACATAGATTTTAGAGAGAGAGAGTGAACATACATAATATATTATATATATAGATACACACTCTCTTCATCGGCCGATCGATTGTGCTTTTCACCAATCACCGGTAAGTTTCTCTATTGCTGTTTGTTGAACATATTACATACATATAGTGTAATCTTTGTAATCGGAGGATTTTATATGTATATTATTGTACGTATTTAGGGGCATGAAATAAGGTTTATGCCTTCACTTAATTCGCCCTAGGAGAAATCTTCTATGGGGCATAAGAAGCGAACCGTCGCTCCTCGCTCCAAACCCTCAATTTCACCGCCGGCTGTCCCCAACGATGGCTCGCCGGCCTCCGCGCTTGATGCTGAACAAAAGCTGCTTTTAATAAATCCTTCAATTTCGAACGGATCGTTGAGTAAAAAGGATGCCGTACTGGTATTTGATTGTGAGAACAACGGTTCATCGTCGTCCGCCGCTCCTTATGCTTCGATTAAGCTTGAATGCGAGCGTTCCCTAACGTCCCTGAGACGCGGGAACCATACAAAAGCCCTAAGACTGATGAAGGACTTGTCCACTAAGCATGAAAGTTCGCCTTATTCAGCCTTGATTCACCGTGTCCAGGGCACAGTTTGTGTGAAGGTTGCCTCTATTATTGATGATCCTAATGCGAAGCAGAGGCATTTGAGGAATGCGATTGAGAGTGCTAGGAGAGCAGTCTCGCTGTCTCCCTACTCGATTGAGTTTGCACATTTCTATGCTAATTTGTTGTATGAAGCAGCGAATGACGGGAAAGAGTACGAAGAAGTCGTGCAGGAGTGTGAAAGAGCATTGGCAATTGAAAACCCCATTGATCCTGCGAAAGAGAGCTTACAGGAGGAGAGTCAACAGAAGATCTCCCCTGCTGAAGCTCGAATATCTCATATACGCGGTGAGCTTCAAAATTTGATTCAGAAGTCAAATTTTGCTTCCATTTCTTCTTGGATGAAGAATATAGGAACTGGGGAGGAGAAATTCAGGTTAATTCCAATTAGGAGGGTGTCTGAGGACCCAATGGAATTGAGGTTGGTTCAGGCAAGAAGGCCTAATGAAATTAAGAAGGCAACTAAGACACCTGAAGAGAGGAGGAAGGAGATTGAGGTTCGGGTAGCTGCCGCTAGGCTGTTACAGCAGAAGTCAGGAACTGTCAAATCACAGAACGAGGGAGATAAAGGTTTGGACTCAACAGCAGGATCTGGGCAGAGGGCAGGTGAGAGGAGGAAGAGTGGAAATGCAAGGAAGACTGCTTCTTCCATGGAGAGAAGGAATTTGGTGCAGTCATATTGGAATTCCATGAGTTTGGATGTGAAGAAAGAGTTGCTTAGTATTAGAATTTCAGATCTTAAGGCACATTTTAGTTCATCTAAGGATCGTTTGGCTATTGAAGTGCTATCTGAGGCTCTTGCATTTGCCAATACAAATAAAACTTGGAAGTTCTGGACATGTTGCCGCTGCAGTGAAAAATTTGCAAACTCCGAATCACACATTCATCATGTTGTGCATGATCACATGGGTGCTTTGCTGCCTAAAATGCAGTCAGTTTTGCCTCACAGTGTGGAGAATGAGTGGACGGAGATGCTTCTGAACTGCTCTTGGAAACCATTAGATGTTAATGCAGCAGTGGAAATACTTGATAAACAATCAAGATCTCAAGGCCATGGTTTTCTGGATGAGTCCTATGAAAGAGATGATGGAGAGGGGTCAAAGGACGGTTTTTTGGAGGCTTTCTGCCATGAAGACGAGTGGGACACATCACCTAGAAAGAAGAAATTAGGGGATAAACCCAACAGAGATATGGTTGAGAACAGAAAAAATGATAAGATCTCAGACATTGACTTTATGGATTGTGATGGAGATGGTGGTCCGAAGATTCATTTACTTCCTGAAGGCTTGCCGCTGTCTGATGACCCTGAGCGAGTAAAGCTTCTTGAAAGAATCCATGCTGTGTTTGAGACTCTTATTAAAAATAAATATCTTGCTTCAAGTCACCTCAGCAAGGTTATGCACTTTGCGGTGGAAGAGCTTCAGGGTCTCGCTTTTGGCTCTAAACTTCTTAACTACAATATTGATCAGAGTCCTCTGTGCATATGCTTTTTGGGTCCCGAAGAACTGAAAAAAATACTAAAATACTTACAAGAACTTTCTCATTCTTGTGGCTTAGGGAGATATCCTGAGAGAACTGGTTTTCTGGACGAAACAAGTAACGGTTGTCATGGATTTGACGATCTAGAGAAAATAGTTTTCAGTGAGGATGGCACATGTTTGTTGTTTGAAAATCAGTTCCTGCAACACAATCTTTCTCCCAGCTCGTGTCCTAATGCAGTTTCTAATGATAAACCTGCAGCAATTATATCTGGTAATCAGTACCAAAATGGAGTTTTAATTGATTCAGATGCATTGCTGTCCTGGTTATTCACTGGTCCATCAAGTGTGGAAGCACTGGCATCATGGACACGTGCAAGAGAAGAGAAAGCTCAACAGGGTATGGAAATTCTTCGATTGCTTGAGAAGGAGTATTACGACCTACAGGGTTTGTGTGAGAGAAAATCTGAGCACCTAAGTTATGAGGAAGCACTGCAGGCAGTGGAAGATCTTTGCTTAGAAGAGGGTAAAAAAAGAGAACATGAAATAGAATTTGTGCGGCAAAGCTATGATTCTGTCTTGCGGAAGCGACGAGAGGAGCTCATAGATAGTGACAACGAAGTTACAATTATCAGTAGGTTTGAGTTGGATGCTATATCAAATGTTCTGAAGGAAGCAGAATCTCTCAATGTAAATCAATTCGGATTTGAGGAAACTTACGGTGGTGGAACATCTCAATTTTGTGACTTGGAGTCTGGTGAAGAGGATGATTGGAGACTGAAAGACTATCTTCATCAGGTGGACTCTAGCGTGGAAGTTGCAATACAAAGGCAGAAGGAACATGTTTCCATTGAGGTTGGTGCAATCAGTTACCATCTAGTATTCTCTTTTCGATTTTCTGTGTTGCTTTCTTGTCTTTTAATCTTACAATTTCATGGATGCAGTTGAGCAAAATTGATGCTCGAATCATGCGGATGGTTACGGGGATGCAACAGTTGGAAGTGAAGCTTGAGCCTGCATCTGCCCAAGATTACCGGCAGATTTTAGTGCCTCTATTGAAGTCATTTATGCAGGTATCTACTGTTTTGAAGCACCTGTGTTGCTCTTAGGATCTTTTACTGCTGTTTGCCTTCCTATCCTCTTTTTGTTTAACCTTTGTCTTTCTTCTTTTGAATTCTGATTAGGATGATTGTTTTTTTCTCATTTTTTAGGCACACTTGGAGGACCTGGCTGAGAAGGATGCAACTGAGAAGTCTGATGCTGCAAGGGATGCTTTTCTGGCTGAACTTGCTCGTGATTCTGAGAAGAGTTCAAGTGGGGGAAATGAGAAGTCTAAACATGCCCATGAAAAGACAAAGGACAAGAAAAAAAATAAAGAGTATCGAAGAGCAAAGGATTCAAAGGTTTGAGCTGTGGGTCAAACTTTTGTATCTGAAGCAGTTGTTTATGTATAATGCTGGGAGGAGGTATAACATGTTTCCTCTTTCTTGTGCAGCCTAACAGTGGTAACGAATTGCATGTGCTTCACCATGAGATTATGGAAGATGCGTATGTCTCTTTCTAAAGACCTATTTCTCCATTGACATACACTCTAGTTATGCTTCTGAGCAAACTCTCTACAACCTTTTAACTCTTTCTGCCGGTATGTTTTGGTGCAGCTCATTTGCTGCTCATGATGGCGATGATCAAGAGAGTGAAATTCCTCAAACTGGTAATTCCTTAAATCTACAGGAGGAAGAGTACAGACGTATGATTGAGCTTGAAGCCGAGGAAAGGAAGCTTGAAGAGACTTTAGAGTATCAAAGAAGAATTGAGAATGAGGCTAAGCTGAAGCATCTGGCCGAGCAACATAAGAGATCTGCAAGAACAATTCAAGAGATGGGTGCAGTTATGAATCTTGAAACTTGTCCTTACCAAAAAATGTATCCTGACACTTACTTGAATTGTTGTGATATTGATCAAAAAATCAATGAGCAGCTGAAGAGTAGCGAGAAGGTTAACACTCTGATTCTAGGCTTTCTTCTGTTAGAACCTTTGAAATTGTGATTTCTCATGCTGTTAAAACTAAGGCCTTGAAATGACTTGATGTTACACCTCGACGATGCTGCTAACATTATTTTTCCCTATGAAGTGATTGTAATATATGACTTTCCTTGATGCAGAACAATGTACTTCCAAACAGTTTAGAAGGTCCTTCAAAGAAATTTCCAGAAGTAATAGCGCAAAGAGATGGTATGGCTCTTGACTAGTGACTGAACTAATTTATACTTCCAAATAATCTGTACCGCAAGGTTCCAGAGTTAGGATGATGTCATCTGAACATGCTATCATTTTTTCTCTTATTCTGGATTGTCAAACAAAGAGAGTCCAGAGGATGGTGTATTGATATCTGATAAACGATCTGCAAGAAAAGGCAGGCGCCAGAAAGGTTCGACAAAATTTAGTGAGGGGAAGTATCAATCTGGTTCTTCTGAAAGGGAAAATACTGCAGTTAGTGAATCAAGAGCTATGGATTCTTCACATGGTGAGCTGCAGTTGCTTGCTTTGTTTTTATGTATTTAGCTACTTCTTGTTTCTGTATGGTGACTTCTCTTTTGCTTCTCCAACTTGAATGGGTGGTTGGTGCTTTTGCAGTTTTCTGCTAATCGCTGTTATTTTTACCTGTAAAGTAAAGTTCTTAGTGTCAGAATCACAGATTTCCTGGTTGTTAAAAAAAGCTGGTAGTCTCAGAAAGCATTTATTGTTGTAAAATAGGAATTATGCACTTAAAAAGTCTCAGTGCACCTTTTTTCCTTGCATTCGTTCTTTGGTTCCTTTTTACCTATAATAAAAGTGAAATATTTTGTGGTTGAATCCTTGCCAAGTTTTGAAGTTAGAGAGGGGCTAAGCAATGCCTGGCACTATATATATCCCTATTTACCGAAAAATGTAATCCAAGTTTTGGTGCATTCTGTCTGTTGGCAGTTTCTCTGGAAGTTTTTGGGTTTCATCCTCCACGCTTGCCTGAGTTTAGTCTCTGCTTTAGCATCCAAAAACTGCTAGAAACAGAGGACAGACATATGTAGAGGGCAGCAATACTTGATTTATTTTTTTATATCTCTGGCTTTTATTTGTGTAGGTTTGTCGCGGGCTTGTTGGTCTTCTACCTTTTAACATGGTTTAGTAGTTACTTCAGAGTTTAGGGAGAGCTTCTAGGATGTGTATAAAATGATGATCTTTTTGCATTCAGTTAGAATTCTAGTAGTCCTTATTGACTCTCCTGTATGCAGAAAATATTCAGTAATCTAAACGTATTTATCGTGGCCCTTGAGTGACAGTTTGCCAAATGAAAATGAACAGTTGCATGTTGACAGGGGTTTCGAATCAATGAAGACTTAACTCATGATAGGGCACAATGGAAGAAAAAGATCCATATAGGTGATACCTACTAGTTGAGAATAGGTCTTATACTTGTAAAGAAATTCTACTACTATTATTATTGTTATTACTATATATATATATATATATATATATTTTAACTTCCTTTTTACTTTGGCTTTTATTTTATTTTGGTATGACGGTGATTTAAGATACAGTTAAAGAAAGATGTGAGGATTCATATAGCTGGCCCCATTGGGACTGAGGCGTAATAGTTCTTGTTATTGCATGTTAAAGGGGATTTCATACATGGTCGATGACTTTAACATACCCCGTGTGTGACTGCATTCAGGAAGTGTCTGTTTTATAGTTTAAATTCCTTCTATCATGTGGTGTTTAGTTGTTTGCTGAATGCGCAAATGAATGTGGGCTCAATGTCAGTGCCTATTACTTTGGAAAGAGCTTCGGGATTGTTGAAGAATGACATTCTCGTGATAACTCCGCCTGTGTCGTAGTTAGTGTCTTCTCTATAACACAGCCGGTCCCAAGCCCGGAGAAAGGAGGAGGGTCGTTTTGTTGACCCATTGACTTGAAACACAAGTAAATTTTAAAAAAAAAAAATTGAAACAGAGAGTTCATTGTTCAGTTCATCAAAGATAGATTGGTTGGTTTAAATGTTATGACAGCTTCTAGGATTGGTACTTTATTGGTCGATCCACACTTATAAGCTGTCTCTCTTAAAGTTGGACCACATGCAGTAAATGAATATTGGAAACTAACAAATCAACGTCCAAGCTAGTTACCGTTGGTATCAGAAACAGTGATTGGTCAACCCAGTTATCTCTTCCATTTTTGCATTGTTTTTAACTTTAGAGGAATAAGTCATCTTGGCGACAGATGAATGATATTGTAATTGTGGCATTACTTGACCATATACTCAAGTTGGCATGTTATGCTGTTGCTAAACTGTGAGAACAAATTTAGTACCAGCTCTATGATCCTTTGGCAAAAAAAAATCTTTGGAGTTACTTTTATAAAAGAACAACATTTGGAGTTATTTGGGCCAAGTTGAGATCCTATCCCCTTTACTCCCTCCCCTAAAGAAATTAGAAGAAAAAGAGCCAAGCTGGTGGGTGGCAATATGTGCTGTTCCAATATTTTTCCTTTAAATTTCAACTACAAAACTGTTTTATGCTCTGCTCTATTGAAGTGAACTAAATTCACTACCATTTAATTTCGATCTAGAAAAGAATGGTACCGGAGATGGTGGAACAAAGACATTGAGACAGCTACATGTGGAGGATGATGATGAAGAAAGGTTCCAAGCTGACCTTAAGAGAGCTGTACGCCAAAGTCTTGGTATGTCTATTATCTTTCTTCTCCGATAACAAGCTCCCCGAGATTGTTTTAGTGTTTATTAACTTAGGCTGTCTCTATTTGTTTTATTAGTAGTCAAGGATGTTCTCTCTCTGTATCAAATTCAATTCACTGCTTAAGCTTGAGATTAGAAGGACTACTTATCTACTCTCTGTTTCTCCCATCTTCTCTCAAATTGAGACCCTCTCAAATGGTTATGAATTCTGAAGGATAGTGACATGCTAGTTTGAGTCTTTAGAAGTGGTGGTGGCTTCTGTTTTTCCATTTGGCTTGAAGAGTTTACTGCTTTATATTTTCCACTCTCCTGAGTGTTCATGTGACTTCTCCCTCGTTCTCTCTTTTTATGTCAGATGCATTCCGTGCACATCAGAAATTACCCTTGAAGGCAAGTTCAGGGAGGATGTTCTGTGAAACCGGGGATATGGGTGATGAAATAAGCGTTGGAAATGTCAATGAAATGGATGTATATGGCACTGGGCTAAAGAATGAAGTTGGAGAATACAATTGCTTTCTAAATGTCATTATACAGGTTAGTGTGTACAAGTGCTAGTCTTTTGTTTTATGATAAAAAAATTAACTTTGTTTATCGTGTTTTAAAAGTTCTTGAATATCAAGTGTGTTCTCTTTTCCCCGTTTTAGTCATTGTGGCATCTAAGACAATTTCGAGATGAATTTTTGAGAAGAACATCATCAGAGCATGATCATGTTGGTGACCCATGTGTGGTATGTGCTTTATACGACATATTTACTGCTCTGAGCATGGCTTCTACCGAGATGCGAAGAGAGGCTGTTGCTCCTACTACTTTGAGAATTGCCCTCAGCAACCTTTACCCCGATAGTAATTTCTTCCAGGAGGTAAATATGAAACTCTGTTGAGCACCCTCATATATTTCTAGGAGACAACTTCTTTGAATTCAATTAACAAAATATTGACTTACAGGCTCAAATGAATGATGCTTCTGAAGTACTGGGTGTGATATTTGATTGCCTACATCGGTCGTTTATATCAACCTCAGGTGTTTCAGATACTGAATCTGCAGATAGCAGCTGTATGGGCTCTTGGGATTGCTCAAGTAGTGCTTGTATTGTGCATTCCCTTTTCGGAATGGATATTTTTGAGCGGATGAATTGCTACAATTGTGGATTGGAGTCCAGACATCTGAAGTACACATCGTTCTTTCATAATATTAATGCCAGCGCTCTCCGAACAATGAAGGCATGTTCTTTGAGGCAATTTTGTGATGGCACGTTAGTTTCCGTTCAGTAAATTAATCTTTTGAAGTTCAGCAAGTCATTGTTTGGATAATGCGCAATTTGCTTTACTGTTATTGTGGGGTTTTGTTTCGGGGGGGGGGGGTTTGCTTTTCTCAACAGTTTACCAAGTTTTTTGTTCTTTCTTTCAGGTTATGTGTCCAGAAAGCTCGTTTGATGAGCTTCTGAATCTTGTTGAGATGAACCATCAGTTGGCTTGTGATCCCGAGGTTGGTGGATGTGAGAAGCTTAACTATATTCATCACATTCTCTCTGCTCCGCCACATGTTTTCACAACGGGTAACTATATTTTCTGCCCCCTCCTCCATTTAGGTTGCCATGGGTGATGGAAGAATCATATTTGTTTCTCATGTTATTTGTTTTCCCCACCATGCAGTTTTAGGTTGGCAGAATACTTGTGAGAGTGTAGATGACATAAAAGCAACGTTATCTGCTTTATCTACTGAAGTGGACATTGGCGTCCTTTATCGCGGTCTTGATCCGAAAAACAAGCATTACTTAGTTTCTGTGGTAAATGTTTGGTATTCTTTTGTCTGCTGTCCTTTTCCTTCTATGTATTTCTAGGGGCATTAAAGTATTTAAAATTCCATTACTAGCTCGAAACAAAATATAATCAAGTCACTGGAACTCAATATTCGAGTCCATCCATATTTCAGAAACTCAATTTCCTGCTCCTATTTTAATAACTCTCACATGTTTCTTGTAAATGTTATGTTGTAGTTTCAGCTCGTTTACTTGGTTCATAAAACCGTGTCAATTGTTTGTTGCTTTTAAAATATCATGTGCAAGCCGGTTCATCCTTCTTTTTTACCATTTCAACTAATTGATGAGTACTTTCTGTCATCTTTCATGAAGAAAAGTACTTTTGTGATTGTATCTTTTTTGTACATAAAGCCTTATTTCATGAATGATAGTACAGGTGACTTATTTGATCAGGCCGAGTTCATTTTATTTCATTTTTCGCTATTATCTTGTTTTTTTTAAGAACACTGGTTATATTGTTCTCCAGTCTGAGCTTGGGCCAGTTATAGATCTCAAATATAAAGCGTCTTTTTTTGTGTGTGTGTGGGGGGGGGGGGGAGTTAATTATCTTGTTTGTTTCAAGAACGTTGTCTATATGGTTGGCTCTCCAGTCTGACGTTGGGCCAGTTACAGATCTCAAATATAAAGCTTTTTTTTTGGGGTCTCCTATGCAGATATTTTCTGTATTAATCCTAATATGCTTGAGCTTTATGTTTCTTTACTTATCTTCATCTGCATATGCTTAAGCTAAGGTATATCTTTCATGTTGCTGAGGATAAGAATTACTTTGTTGTACCCAAAAAGTAGAGTAGGAATAATTACTGTGTGTGGTACTTTTGGATATTGAACCATCTTCTGTTTGTATTCTAACAAGTGTATTTAATTCTGGCGTGGGATGTCTCTAAAGATGGATGATCTTATCGCTTGATATTTATTTCAGGTTTGCTACTATGGACAGCATTATCACTGTTTTGCCTACAGTCGTGATCGTGGACAGTGGATCATGTATGATGACAAAACCGTAAAGGTAATATTCTGTTTCTTCCCGTTTTTCCTTCTTATTTTTTAAATAAGATTCTGTTATTATGGATATTTTATATACAGGTAATTGGTGGCTGGGATGATGTTCTCGTTATGTGTGAAAAAGGGCATTTGCAACCGCAGGTCCTTTTCTTCGAAGCTGTAAACTAGTCCAGCTCAGCAAATGGTACCTCTCCAATAGTCAAAAGCTGATCTGGATTTTCTCTGGTTTCATTGAAGCTGTAATCTATTTCAGCTTAGAAAATATACCTCCATATACTTGCAATGAAGATTGTGCCATTGTGCTTCTCCATTCAATCGTCAAAGGCAAGATGATACTTGTGCGCTGATGTTATTCAAGTGACCTGCAAAGTTACAAAATCGTGTGAGGAACTGTACTATACCGTCAGAAGTTTGTTATGAAGAGAAAATAGGAGCAATTGGCCTGCTACCAAGGAGAACTTCTTCGAATTTGTGTATTACGATGGATTTTTTCAGAGGATAGGAAAGATACGTGTAAGTTTTGGTGCGCTTGATACCTGGTAGCATTGGCAGAGTCAAGTTTTTGCAGCATCCGGAAATTTTGGAATCCTTACAATAAGGTGGCGTGATTGAAGAAAGAAGTACTAGCCACCAGTTACCTGGTCATGAGGAACGTATAGATGTTTGATTTCGCATTGGCAACATATCCTGGTATTGCCAGATATTGCTTCTGTACACAGGATATTCTAGGTAATGATCATATATCTTCCTTTTTCAATGTAAGCAAGTCTGTATAGATTGGTCTTTGGTCTTTAGTCTTTAAGTGATGCAGCCAATAGTAAGTCTTCCTTCTTTTGTTTTGTTTTTCCCTCTTTGAGGAAAAAAGAATTTTGAGTGCCCAGAGGTTATGGGAACTTTGTATTACGGATGTCTACGATAATTTAATTTAATGAAAGGGAAGACACTATATTTGTTCATCAAGCAGAAAAGCACCTCACTGATTCAAACTTCCCCGTTTGACTTTTTTTTAACTTCCAGCTTGAGCTTCTCGCCTTTTATTTTTGTTGTTGCTGATGGTGGTAGATTAATAGCCTGTTTGCCCAAGTTTCTTCAAGGCTGCCCAAGTTTCTCCAAGGCTAAAAGTATATTTTTTCTAATTTAAAACAAGTGCCTTTTCCGAAGTTGAAGTGTTTGACTATCTATTATTTGTTTTTTTCTTTTCTTTAGGCAAAATACATAAATAGACACTTAAACTTGACCTCAGATGTCAGTTTGACACTTAAATTTACCTGATGATCAAATAGGCACTTTAACTTGGTACATGTGTGCCTCGTGAACACTTGTTGTTGACATGGAAAAATGTGTGTTTCTCACTCAAATTTGAGCGCGTGAGGAGGCATAAAATTATATTTTTGCTTTATAATTTTTTTATTCATCCCCAATCTAGCCATAACGACCATCACAATCAAGCCACAACCTCAACACTACCCTCACGCCACCACCTCAACAAGGAGATGCAATTTGTAAAAGTTACAAAATTTTTTTAGTAAATTTCAGATTGAAGTGAAAAATTAAGGAAGGAAGTAGAATGAGTAAAAAATTTAAAAAAATACGCTGTATTTATTTTTTTGCTTGGCCATTTTGTATTGCAAATCTAAAAAACTCATGGAGAAAAAGTAAAGCACGAGATTGAGAAATGAAAGGGTAAGAGGGAAATAGACTAGAAGGAAGGAGATGAAGAGAGAGATCGTCAGAGATGAGCTTTTCAGATGAGGTTCATGATGGTGTGTGTAACAGCAAATTTTCGAGCCAAGAAAAATAAATAATCAAGACTGGAAAATTGCGTAACAAATGTAGTATTTGATTTCAATAAATAATGAAAGTGTTACAATCTCTATGGTATTCCTCTGATTCTTCAAGAATGTAAAGTATCTTAATGAGCTTGACTCTGATTTGATTCAAGGGCCTGTAAAGCTTGATCTTGAATCTCCTTCTTGAACTTGAATTTGGATTTGATCACGAACAAGTAATTTGATCTTGAACGCGTTGGTATTTAATTCGGCTTCGTTCTTGATCTTGAACTTGAACTTGTAGCTGGAGTGCTTGAACTTGTAGCTTGTAAAGAAATCTGCATGTTTGATCCACGAGCTCTCTGCTTGCTTCTTGTTATCACTTATGGTGTCTTTTAGCTTTATGAAGACCTCTATTTATAGTTGTAGGGAGTGGTGTGGCTCTGCGATTTGATTGGTCCGTTTGAACTGACCAATACCATCTAGACACTTGGCACAACTCTATTGGTTGTCGATTTGACTTGGATTGCCACCCTATCTTGACACATGACATGATTTCATTGACTCATTCATTTGATTTGGATTGCCACATCACTTGACATACGTCATGATTATACTGGCTTGTTTATTTGTCTTGGATCGCCACATCACTTGACACGTGGCATGAGCTTGGGCTATAAGATGGGCTAATAACCATTTGAGCCTTGGGCCAATAAAGTGCGCTTATCATTTAATTTGTAATCTGATTAAATGGACTAGCCCAACACATATATTTAGTTTTAAATAATTAGCCCAATTTATTAACCACAATATTTATTTGGACTAACGTCTTGAATTTAATATGGTCCAAATTATTTCATGGATTTAAATCCAATAAAATTTAAATGCTTACAAATTCCCCCTACTCCAAGTCTTGTCGTAATGTAAACGTGTCGAACACCAAAGATTAGACTTGAAGTAATGTTGTACTAATTTCTTTTGGAATATTTTTCCCGCTCATCTGATAATTATTCGGATTGCCAAATATGAAATTGAATAATATCTAGAAATGTTGCACTATACAAAGAGCTTATTTCCTTGACCCAAATCCGACTTGAGGAGGTTTGGGAATGCATTGAGTACACCATGCAGGGGGATGACACATGGGTCAAGGTTTCATTGACCTTTGTTGTCCTTGAAATGTGACTTTGAAAGGAGCTGCACATCTTTCTTCCTTTTTTTTATAAATAAAGATGTAGTTCATTCCCTTGTTTTAGCTTCTAATAACTTGGAATAACTTTTATCAGGAGAATATTTAACCGTTAGATAAAGTGGTGCAAACATGGACTCCTACTTTTACTCAAAATTTGGAGCTGCACTTAAATCAATCGGATACTTAGTTACAAGAGGTTATGTAATAGTCCTACCCTGATTAGACTTCTCCAAAGATATGCTTTAATTTTGATCATTCAAAATATTTTCTTCAGAGAATCACAACCTGATTTCACGTAATTCGGAGTTGAACTTAATTTGGAGTTCAACTGGGAAAAGGAGACTTGGTGTTGTGCCTTACTCTTACACCTATAAAAGAAACACTGTGAATTCATTAAGTTATACTTCATTCTATGGAGAAACCAGTACACAAGCTTCGAGAGAAAGCCAAACCAGGTAATTTGTTTGGTCTTCTTACTGTTGGGATAGTAGTAATTTTCGTATATTGCTTATAGAATGACTATGTCCTTTTCCATGCCAACATTTTTTTACTTTATGCCATCTTCTATATCAAGTACTCTGACATTTTTTGTACTAATTACTTTTCCCTTTTAATACATCAAGTACAATGTCTTTTTTTCTTGGTACTATTCACCTTTTTCCCATATGTGAAGACTTTCTTGAGTTTTTCATCACATGCTTTATCACTAACTTTAGCCTTGACATAGCAAGAGTTTAGTCACAAACTCTTAACTTCAAAAAGTTGATAGAGATATTCTTTGGATCTCATCAAGAAGTTTCATGTCTCTTTTGACATAATGCACCTTTAAAATTTAATCCAATTGACAATAAACTATTTTAAAAGCAATTCCCTTGGGAAACTTGATGCAAATAGTGTAGAGCGTCTCTCATTATCAAGTGGCAGACTTTTATGATAGTTTGGACATATTTTGTCATTTTTGTGTACACTTTAAAACTTTTCCTACGTGACTGAGAAATTACTTTTATTGGACGTGTGATACTTTGTCCGCCGCATATTTTCTTGGCTTTGATACTTTTTCCTATTTCTTACGGTCCAACTTGATATGTTTAAAAAATTTCTTGAGTTCCGATGTAAACAACTTTGAAAATTGGAGCATGTAAAAAGAATCTTTTTTTCTTCTTCTTTTTTTTACTCAGTATGCTGCTCTTTTCATCCATGTGTTGCTTGCTATAATCCCAAGTGGAACTTGTCTTTCAACCTTGTCTGGAAAAGACCATTACACCGTCTAAGCTAATGACTTCATCTTTTTTAAAGATTTAACTTCATTTTATCTGAGGCATAGACTATTAAACCGTCCAAGCCAAAGATTTTACTTTATCTTAGACAAAGAACATCACACCATTTAAGCCAAAGGATTTATTGTCTGAAGCGAAGATCATTACACCGTCTAAGCTAAAGATTTTATTTTATTTGAAAACTTGAATTTCTTTATCTATGGCAAAGACCATTACACCGTCCAAGCCAAAGATTTTATTGTCTGAAGCGAAGACCATTACACCGTCTAAGCTAAAGACTTCATTTTATTTGAAAACTTGACTTTCTTTATCTATGGCAAAGATCATTACACTGTCCAAGCCAAAGATTCTATTTTATCTGAGGCAAAGACCATTACACCGTCTGGGCCAAAGATTTATTTTGTCTGAAGCGAAGACTATTACAACGTCTGAGCTAAAGACTTCATTTTATTTGAAGCGAAGACCATTAAACCGTCTAAGATAATGACTTCATCTTGTTTGAAGATTTAACTTCATTTTATCTGAGGCATAGACCATTACACCGTCCGGCCAAAGATTATTTTGTCTGAAGCGAAGACCATTACACCGTCTAAGCTAATGACTTCATCTTGTTTGAAGATTTAACTTCATTTTATCTGAGGCATAGACCATTACACCGTCCGGCCAAAGATTATTTTGTCTGAAGCGAAGACCATTATACTGTCTGAGCTAAAGACTTTATTTTATTTGAAGCGAAGACCATTACACCGTCTAAGCTAATGACTTCATCTTGTTTGAAGATTTAACTTCATTTTATCTGAGGCATAGACCATTACACCGTCCGGCCAAAGATTATTTTGTCTGAAGCGAAGACCATTACACCGTCTAAGCTAATGACTTCATCTTGTTTGAAGATTTAACTTCATTTTATCTGAAGCATAGACCATTACACCGTCTGGGCCAAAGATTTATTTTGTCTGAAGCGAAGACCATTACACCGTCTGAGCTAAAGACTTCATTTTATTTGAAGCAAAAACCATTACACCGCCTAAGCTAATGAATTCATCTTGTTTGAAGATTTAACTTCATTTTATCTGAGGCATAGACCATTACACTGTCTGGGCCAAAGATTTATTTTGTTTGAAGCGAAGAGCATTGCACCGTCTGAGCTTTTAGACTTCATTTTATTTGAAGCGAATACCATTACACAATCTAAGCTAGTGACTTCATCTTGTTTGAAGATTTAACTTCATTTTAATAGAGGAATAAACCATTACACTGTCTAAGACAAAGACTTTACTTTATTTGAAACTTGACTTTCTTTTTCTATGGCAAAGACCATTACATCATCTAAGCCAAAAACATTACTTTTATCTGAGGCAAAGACCATCATACCGTCTGAGCCAAAGATTTCATTTTTTTTTGAAAACTTGACTTTCTTTATCTGTGGCAAAGACCATTACACTGTCCAAGCAAAAGATTTTGCCCTTTTCATGTTTGGTAGGATTAGTCTTGAGATTATATTGTGGATTTAAGGCCATGAATATCGCATTTCTAAGTTAAGTGCTAATAAACATTTTTCTCTCTTTTTGCAGTTTAAACATGGTTTACTTCAAAGACTCAAGACTTTCTTCCTCTAATTCGCGATGCCTTATTATTTTGGACCACAAGGGAAGCAAGGTGGAGACAAGGTTACCAGTTGACAAATTACTAATCGGCCAATATGATGCAGCTTCATGGGTACCTTTGAGGGACCCACGTTATCTAGCAGACTGGACACTTGAATACAATAGTCGTTCTCCCAAGACATGGATGCTTTGCACCACTAATCATCATGCTTGGAATGTCGCGAGCACCTTACCATGCCGGGGCGTCGAGTTATTAACAAAGAAACCTATTGGGGCAATGATTTGCCGTTCGACGATAAGGTGTCTTAAGTAGGTGTCGCTTGACTTTGGAGGGTGCAAGAATTTGTGACGCCGTATATGCTTCACTCTTCACATATGACCGTAATTCAAATATTATGCAGGCTTTCTGTGAGTCATGGTGCCCTGTTACAAATACATTGCTTACCTCTGCTAGAGAACTATCCATATCACTTTGGGATTTGTATAAGATCGGCGGTCTGCCTATAACATGATCTATTTACGAGGAAATGCCAAATGTTGAAGAGCTTACATGCACGTACGACAAGGGGAGAAGGTTTCTTCCCCAGACTTGTGAGAATTTATTTGATGCCTTCCATCGGCTCTGAGAGGGAGGTAGCAACGATCCAAAGGTTTCTGCGAAAATATGGGTAGAGTTCTAGTGCAAAAAGACAATGAAGTATACTCATCCTCCTTTAAGGAAAGAAAAGAAGTCTGCTCGTTTGAAATTGACGCACAATCCTATCGGGGTCATAGAGGAAGCAGTTAATTGGTCGACTGTTGAAGAAGCCTTATTCCATAAGCGAGGAGTTATGAGTGACAAGAAAGACGAGACATACTTGGTTGCTTTTCTATCTTGTTGGTTATGTATTTTTGTGCTCCCTTCAAAAGACGGTGACCTCATTCGTACTGGGACCTTTAAGATCGCGTGTCATCTTGCTTGTAAACGAAGAGTCAGCCTTGCAGTCCCGGTCTTAGCCAGAATATATAAGGGTTTGAAAGAGATTTCAAAGTGCTCGTTGCTTGATCCTGCTCAAATTTGCTTTCCAGCTCATTATGTGTATGGCTGGTTAGCCCATTACTTTAAGACTCATTTTCCGTATGCAAAGGGGCCAACGATTCCTCTCATGGCCGCATGTTCTGGTGACTGTGCTGCTAGATATTTTGGGAAAGAGGAAGCAAGGAAGCGTATTCATAATGGAAAAAATATCATTTGGACTTCGACAATTCCTCGCAGATCTGATCCGTACGACTACTATGACGATGGTAAGGCAAATGGGTTCGAGTTAAATTTCTTTATGAGTATTCTCTCAAATTATCTTCCTTTGAGGGACATAGTCAACTTTATTGTTGAACCTTACAGTCCTCATCGATTTAGCCGCCAATTTGGTTTTTATCAAGACACCTCTGGTCGATTGGAGCAAGATTTTTGTGAGGCCTCATTGGAAGAAGCGTTAAGACTTGCATGAATTTGTGTGTTGACTAGATCTAAGTCAAGGGCAGTATTTCCTCCTTTTGGGTCCAACATGAAGAAGTTTACGTCGTCTAGCTATATATCTTGGTGGGCAAGGGCGCATGGAAGACTTCTTGAAGATCACTTACAAATTTTGATGAATACTATTGAGCTAATCACAAATACCCCTCAAGACCGAAACGAGGATGTTTTAGTGATAAGATTCCAACTTTAAAGTCTAAGGTAATTGAGATGTGCGCAGGCAACGGACCCATGCTACACAAAGAAGTTCAAAGAGAAGAGATCCATACTCTAGTTGACCAACATCTCATTCTATTTGATGTACTCATTGATTCCTCTAACAAGCGCCTATCCCAAGATGAGAGTGATAGCAACAAAGGAGATCAATGTTGGAAAAAGAAAATGCCAAACCCAGAAGGAGTTGTAGAGTTCCAAAGCATTGATAGCCCTTCAAGAACACTAACAACTCGGAACGAGCAGGTAAAAGAAAACATAAACTTTTCATTTTTGTTAGCCATGTCCAAATGACTTTGCTGAAGTATTCTTACATTTTTAATATATTTTTGCAGGCTAATAACATTGGAGCGTCGCAAAGAGTAAGCCCACAAGATAGCGGTGAGTCTGTAGTAGGCTCGAACCCGCAGAAGTCATCTTCCACGGCTAAGGCAGATCAAGAGGCAACTTCTATTTCTCATGATGAAATTAGGGCAAATTTGGGCTCTGATTTGCGTGAACGACCAACAATTGCAGCTTCAGTTTTTGATGGAAAGAATGTTGTCTTGGATATTCAAAAGGAGTTTATCTTGAAGCTTTGGACTTCGATTCAGCGTAAACTGAAAGGTACAATGCAGACAATGTCTCTGAGCTTGAATAAAATACTAAAGTGATCCTTGAGGCAATGGATGGGGATGATATGGATATTTCCACTTTGAGAAACCTATTAAAGTCCCTTTTTGGGCTTGCTGCTTCATATAACAAGACATGATCGACTTTATCTGAGAAGGTTGAAGAGACTGCGATATCAGGTGTTGAGGTACACCTTACAAATGCCATGATTGAAGAAGATGAGAAGGTTAGAGAAGTGTCATCTATCCGTCAGTCCCTAGTTACAATGAAAGAGAAGATAGAGAAGCTCCGCAAAAAATAGAAGAACTTAGAAGCCTTTTTAGAAGTTGCTGAGAAAGAAGTTGAAGAAGCCAAGTTAGGATCCTGGACTACTAGAAAGGAGTATGAAGCATGATGCGCTGCCTTGTTGACTGCTGATGACTTGGCCAATTTGGAGGAGAAGAAGAAGAAATGCTTGGAAGCTATGCTCAAAGATTTGGCCAACTACAAGTTGTGCTTATATTAGGCTATATAACTGCTTTATTTGTTTTTTTCCTTTCCTTCTTGCATTTGATTGTTTAGTAGATGTTCTCATCAGCAA
>ML348765.1:0-98893 GCA_005239505.1 Nicotiana paniculata | reverse complement strand
TATATATATATATATATATATATATATATATATATATATATATATATATATATATACGACTAAGTTTTGTCTTCCCCACTCCATTTCTGCGAAATTTCCTCTACCGCGTCAACCTCCCCCTATTTTATACTCCCTCTAACTCTCATATCCTTCAGCTGTAAGTAAAGTAATCACACCTACATAGACCAAGATTCAATCTTTATATAATTCAATTTCTCTTCTTTAGTTCATCTCTAAAGTTCAGTCCTTTATTCCAAGATTTCAATATTTTATAGATAATTTCACTTCTTCGTATTTGAGAAGATTGAATTCTTATACAAAAATATCATTTGTGGTATAGGCAAAAAGTGTCAAAAATGGAGAATAATCAGTCATCTTTCTATCAATTCAGTGATAAGCTTCGTTTACAAACAAACAACTTAGCAAATTTGTCTTCAAATGATTCAATTTGGAGCAGCAATTATGTTTCAAAAAAGCCTGCAGAAAGAAGAAACTTTGATATTAGAGTTGGTGGTGAGCTTATAAATTCTGTTATTAGTTCTAATATTCCAACAAAAAGTCTCAACTCAGATTATAATCTGTTTAGCAATAAAGGGGTTTACACTAACCCTTTGAATTTCAGTTACAATAGTAGTAGTAAGGGTAATACTGAAAATAACAATAACAATATTGTTGTGAATTCAAAAGGGGTTATCAAGAAAAGTGGAAAAATTGGTTATGAGGATGAAAGTGGCTATTTTATGAATAAGTTTGGGAAGAAACATATTAACAAGATTAATAGAGAAAGTAATTATAAGGACGAGAATAAGAATATTGGTGTAGAAAAGAGGTTCAAGACATTACCAGCATCAGAATCATTACCAAGAAATGAAACAGTTGGTGGATATATATTTGTTTGCAACAATGATACTATGCATGAGAATCTCAAAAGGGAGCTCTTTGGTTAGTATTCTATTCTCATATTTTATTTTATTTTTATATTTTATTTTTGCTTTTATTTCTTGATTTTTCTGCATTGTTTTTCTCTCAGTTGGATGTTTTAGTTTAAAGTTGTGATTTTGTAAATAGCTGCAATTAAGTTGGCTGCATGATATAGATGACTCATACTGCCAGTAGCAGAGCCAGGATTTTCATTAAATGGGGGTGCAAAATTTTTGAAAATAAATACATAATAAGTCGAAGGGGATTCAATACATAGTATATATACATAAATAATTTTCGGCGAAGCTTGGAGCTGTATTTGGCTCCGCCACTGCATATAGCTGACGAACTGTTTTGAGATTGAGGCATAGTTATTTAATTGATATTATTGATTGAGTTTGCTAGTTTTAATAGGCATGCTTAGTAGCAAATTGCTGTAGATTATTGAAGAGTTAATGAGTTTTTGGTCAGATTCAGTTTCTCTGTATTCTGTTCTTGAAATTGTTTGATAGCAAGTCTGTGACTTTATAGTTACAGTTTGCATTTTAACGATGACATTTTCGGTTGGTAATTGAACATAGGAATGTTTCTGAAGTTCTTGATGTTCTGTTTCTCAAGAGAAATGATTTAGGTTTCTTTTATTCTGGTAATATTGGTGGTATTGGTTTGTGGTGGTCGAACACGTGAAGTAATAAAGAACACATTTCAAACTCCCAGACCGTTGTTTCATATCGCAGAAATTTGCACTGCTCGTATTCCCCGGTTAAAGAATATGAGTTCTGCAAAATAAAGCTGGTCTCAAATTCGCCAGCATAAAAAAAGTTTTAACCAAGATGAATTCTCCAAATACTGTATATGGTCTGAATACATAGGATTATATGGCCAACATCGACTAATTTGAGATTGAGGTGTCGTTGATTGATCCAATGTATCTGCTAGTTCCACAATTCTAGTTATTCATCAGCCCACACAACAAAAAGAAGGTAAGAATTGATGTTTTTCTGATATCTGCTCCTATTATATTTCAGGCTTGCCGCCTCGTTACAGGGATTCAGTTCGCCAAATAACACCCGGCTTGCCTCTTTTCCTCTACAATTACTCAACCCACCAGCTTCATGGGATATTTGAGGTTTGTGTCTCTATTTTAAATCTCTCAATCTTGCTGTGTTAGGATCTTTTCCCTTTTTTTTGCGTTGCTATTTAACGAGTACATGAATTGGTTGTATAGGCTGCGAGCTTTGGTGGGTCCAATATTGATCCTACAGCGTGGGAGGACAAGAAGAACCCTGGTGAATCGCGCTTTCCTGCTCAAGTAAGAAGAGTTAACAAATTCTATTAGCTTTTTGTGCAGAATTTCATTAGATATTCGAATGCTAGGGACAAAACTAGGCAAAAACATAACAACTTTTTTGCATATATATAAATTGTTGAATCTCCTTGATATAAGGAAATATTTTAATATAGTGGCAAATGTGGTCTAAGAATTGCTTTAGGTCATAGGTTTAAATCTTTGGTGTGACATCTCACATTTTTTCGAATTCCCTCATTAGAATTTCTGGCTCAGCCACTCACTCCTACCATAAGGATAATATCTCTCTTATCCTATCATATTTATTTCATTTACCAGATTAAGGATGACTATATTATGTGATGGATTAACTGGAAATTGAATTGAAATCAGACTGAATAAGGTTCCTGGTTTGTGTATTAAGACCTGCTGCTTTCGTCTATTCGCGTATAGGTACGTGTTGTGACAAGGAAAATATGTGAACCACTAGAAGAGGACTCATTCAGGCCAATCCTTCACCATTACGACGGTCCTAAGTTCCGCCTTGAATTAAACATACCAGAGGTAACTATTATTTTCTTGAAAACCAATTTTTTTTTGAAATTATAATAGATAGAGAGTTAATAGTCTCCATGTATAGAAGCATAGACCTTTGTTTTAACATGAAAAAATTGTATTGTTTGGTTTTGCAGGCCATCTCTCTCCTGGACATTTTTGCAGAGAAAAATATACTGAATAGTTTGTTAAATTGAAGGGTCTACTATACATAGGCAATTATATGATATGTATATAGGCAATATATGTAAAGGAGCTGTGATTTCCTTTGCAGACTGATGTTACAAACCGTTTTGTAATATAGCAGGCTTTCTTGCATATATAAAAGTAAAGTAAAACCAGTTCTACTTTGTTTATTAATTTGTGTTCTGGATATGATTATCTGCCTTTTTTGGGTTTTTATTCAAAACTTATTATTAGCACATTGGTCCTAATACAAGTTGTTCTTGAAAGATAATACAAAGTGCAGTGTTTGATGTGTGAGTTATGCATACGGCATGGATTCAAACCCCGTAGCTTAGAAAAGTCTGATATTTAAATGGAGAACGGTCGAGGGACGGATCCATTATTCACCAATTTCATACGTGTAATATGGAGCTTTTAAGTGTCAAATTCTTCTATTCACATTGTAAGTGCATTGAAGGTCATTATCTAGAATTGCATTTGCTGTCACAGACTAATAATGTGTATTGTAGTCGTTATTGTATGCAGTTATTGTATGTTGTCGCAAGGTAGGGGTAAGGTATGCATGCGTACACTATCGTCTCCAAATCCCATTTATGGAATTTCATGGGGTATGTTGTTGTCGTTATTGACTTTGAAAATACCAAATCCTTAGGGTCAGTGAGATATGTATCTTTCTCTAGGTTCTAGAAATGAGCAATCGTTTAGAAGTGAAGAATGAATATGAGTGTAGACTAATAGTTGGAAGGGGAGTCCTGGAGTGACATTTGAGTTATTTTTATGTGACCTATAGGTCACAGGTTCGAGCCGTGAAATCAGCTACTGATGCTTGTATCAGAGTAGATTGCCTACATTACACCTTTTGGGGTGTGGCCCTTTCCCAAACCTTGTGTGAATACGGGATGCTTTGTACATCGATTTGACCTTTTTAGCGTAGAAAAATAATTAAATAAAGAAGACATTGAGACAATTATTCAGAGTTATATTTAGAAAGTAGTTGAAAAGTAGCAAGTAGAATGGTTGAACTGTCCTCTTTAACATTGGAACAAGTTGTTGAATAAGTTTACTTGTCCATGTCAAATTCAAACAATACAAGTTACGGAGTAGTAGTTTATTTGAACATCTCACTTTGTTTGGTGGCATATAATATAAGCTTATCTTCTGGTGTCATGTCATATATAAAAAATCTCTTTTTTCTTTCTTGTATTTAAATTTTGTAGATAGTAGATATATAGTACTCTTTATTTATTAATGATCTAATAAGTAAAACTACAAAAAGATAAAATATTATGTCAAAACGACTTCTGACATCACTAGAAGGACCAAAGTCATATTTGTAGGCCGACAATTTTACCAAATAGATAAAATCAAGTGCAAATCTTGATAACATCATAGAAAATTAGGTCTCTTGCTGCGGCGGAAATATGTCACTACTCTGTTTTTCATTTTTTAAAATTATGTGTTGAATTTTAATTTATGGGAAAAGGATGGTTAGGAGCTCACCTAATCTAACTTTAAAAGTTGAATTCTGAAATTTGCCGAATACTTATAGGTAGCTTGTTAAAGTTGATAAATTAAACAAAACACTAATCATTCAGGGTCCATAGCTCAGTGGTAGAGCATTTGACTGCAGATCAAGAGGTCACCGGTTCGTACCCGGTTGGGCCCTATTTCTTTTTTTTCTTCCCATTATTTTCAGTTTTGATCCTTTTACCTCCTTTTATTAAATTACAACAACCATCTCAGTCCAATATTATACCTCTTTTAACAAATCACTTTTTTCTTTCTTTTGAAGCATGTCATTTTGTCTCAGGCTACTCACTTCCTACGTCCACTATTAGAAAACTGCCTAAAATCGTCTCGATCGAAAAACTGGAAAAATCGATCAATTTTCGATCGCCTTTAATCCGTCGCAATTAAGTTGGTCGAAAAAAAAAAGTGGCCGAAGCCGGTCGCAATTTCCGACCGATTTCGATCGGTAAATTAGTTTTCACAAACGACCCAAAAAAGAAAATATGTCAAAAACCTGATCGAAGTCGGTCAGTATTTTTAATTATAACAATTAAAAAATGCATCGTCTGGGACTCAAACCAAGGTCTGTACTACGGCAGGATACTATTCTACCACTAGACTATTGGTACATTTTGGTTTATGACTTTTGTTTTAATTTATTTGTACTTTTTAATTGCATTTTCGCGCGAAAATGACCGACCTATTTCAGTATGTTTTTTGAATATTAATTTTAATTTATTTTATATGAAAAATTGACTGATTTCGATCGGTTTCTTAAAAAATAAATTTCGCGGGACGCTGAAATAGTTTCCTGCATTTTTTAGCCAAAGAAACCCACCGAAGTCGATCGGTTTTGTAAGAAAAAAATTAAAAATTAAAAAATTTTAAAACCGACCGGCTTCGATCGGTTTTTCGGTCGGTTTTGACCGAATTTCTAGTAGTGGTTTGGCTTTAAAGCTTTTTCAACTGATAACTGCATATGTTAGTTTGTAACCTACTACAATTAGTGCAGTTATAAATGAACGAGGAAAATACTAATAGTAGTTTACTGTTGAAAACATTATTAATCAATTATCAATGCGACTTCACAATCAAACTGAGTACTAGCTCGTTCAAGACTGCAGAATAAATGCTCCTAATTGTTGGTTTGTTGGCATTTGCACGCCATTTCAAACTTATACTGCGCAATTAGGAGAAAAACACATTCTTTTGGTAATATAAAATAATGGATCTCCTTAACCTAAGAGAAGATTTTGGTGTTGTTGCAAAGGGGTTCAAAATTTACTTTTCCTCAGTTTTTAAAGCTTATATGTGAGTTCTAATATTTTTTCTAAATCCTCTTATATGTATTCTTGGATCTGCTCTTTTTTTGTTTTTTTTGTTTATTGAAACAAGACTTCTATTAATTCATTAAGGACATGATTTATCCGAAGGAGCTTACAACTTCTTTTTTTATAAGGTGAGATACTAGTAAAATCATAAATTGCTTATGTTTTATCTAAAAATCGTCCATGTATTATTTATGATCACCTAAGTGATCTCCGGTTAATCGTTTATTAGTACCAAGATCATTTCTTATAAAGATCCATAAAATAAGAATTCAAAACGATTTTTAATTTTTCGTGGGTTAGTGTGTCCATATCTTCAAGAATTCATGTGAAGGGCTCTGAATCACCTAAAATTTTGTAGGCCATCAAAAACGAGTTAATGAACAATATTTATTGTTTCGTCAAGACTGTTCCTCATTTTTTAGCGTTTTAGTGCCATAAAATAAGAATTCAGGACGATTTTCAGTTTTTCGTGTGTTAATGTTCACGCCATCTTCATGAATTCGGGCAACGTACTCCGAATTGCCTAACATTTTCTGGGCACTTCAGAAAAGATTAATGGACAACAATCATTGATTCGCCGTGACTATTCCTCATTTTTTGGCATTTTAGCGCATAAAATAGGAATTTAGGACGATTTTCAATTTTTTCGTGTGTTAATATCTATGCCATCTTCATGAATTTGGGCGACGGGTTCCGAATCATATAAAATTTTGTGGGCTAATCAGAAACGGATTAATGAACAATAGTCATTACTTCGCCATGACCGTCCCTTTTTTTGCCTTTCGGCTATAAAACAGGAACTCATGATGATTTCTAATTTTTCATGTGCTAATGTCCACGCTATCTTCATAATTTCCGGCGACAGTCTCCGAATCGCCTAATTTGTTGGGGCCATAAGAAACGACCTAAGAAAAAATAGTCATCGCTTCGCTATAATTGTACCTCAATTTTAGCGTTTTAGGGCCATAAAAAAGAATTCAGGATGATTTCTAATTTTTTGTATGCTAATATCCAAGCCATATTGATGAATTCGGGCGACGGATTTCGAATCGCCTAAAATTTTATGGGCCCATCAGAAACAAACTATTGAACAGTAGTCATCACTTCGCCATGAGCGTTCCTTATTTTTTGGCGTTTTAGGGCCATAAAATAAGAATTCAGGACAATTTCCAATGTTACGTGTACTAATGTCCACGCAATCTTGATGAATTCGGGCAACGTGCTCCGAATCGCCTAACATTTTCTAAGGCACTTCAGAAAAGACCAATGAATCATAATAATTGATTCGTCGTGACTATTCCTCATTTTTTTGGCATATTAGAGCCATAAAACAGGAATTCAAGACGATTTCCAGTTATTCGTGTGCTAATATCCATGCTATCTTCATGGATTCGAGCGACGGGCTGCGAATCGCCTAAAATTTTGTGGGCCCATCGAAACGACCTATTGAACAATTATCATTGCTTTGTCATGATCATTCCTCATTTTTTTAGTATTTTAGGGGCATAAAATAGGAATTTAGGACAATTTCTATTAATTCATGTGCTGATGTCCATGTCATCTTCATGAATTAAGGAGACGGTCTCTGAATTGCCTAATTTTTTGGGGTCTTATGACCTATGAAAAAAAGTCATCGCTTCGCCTTGATTGTACCTCATTTTTGGCGTTTTAGGACCATAAATAAGAATTCAGGATGATTTTTAATTTTTCGTGTGCTAATATCCACTCCACCTTCATGAATTCGGGCGACGGGTACCGAATCGCCTAAAATTTTATGGTCCCATCAGAAACAACCTAATGAACAATAGTCATCATCTCATGATCCAAAATCTACTATAGGTCATGATGGCGCCTAACGCCGCCGTCAGGCAAGCCTACAGTGATTGATCTATTTAATTACTCATGTTATTACTTTCGAAATCAAAAATTTTAATAAGAAAGAAAATTTACACTTTTAAATCCACGAAAACATACATAATTAGTAGTCTATTAAGAGAATGAAAGGCACTAATAATATATAAATTCGTAAGCATCACTAGCATATACGAAATCTGGTGTCACAAGTGCATGAGCCTTTACTAAGGAGTACAATAATAATAAAACATATGTCTGGAACGTAAATAAGACAAGATAAAATAAACAGTATGATGGAGACTCTGTGGACTGCGATGCGTAGCCTGGAATGCAGCTTATAAAAAGTCTCCTCAGCAGCTGCACCTACGCGCCAAGATGATCACCAAATGAACCTGTCAGATCCTATACATATAGTGCAGAAGTGCAGCATGAGTATATGAATCAATGCATACCCAGTAGGTATCTAGCCTAACCCCGGAGAAGTAGTGACGAGGGGTCGGCATCAACACTTACTAGAGGCCCACAAAGCAATATAATACAACAATAAGCAGATGTGAAGCACACAACCATAATG
Organism: Nicotiana paniculata; assembly: GCA_005239505.1. NCBI lineage: Eukaryota > Viridiplantae > Streptophyta > Magnoliopsida > Solanales > Solanaceae > Nicotiana > Nicotiana paniculata. The sequence continues at coordinate 90,675 of ML348765.1, read as the reverse complement.
GGATAAATCTGTAAGTTACCTAATCTTCCAAATGTTTCTTTTAAAGTATGAATTTCTCGGTCTTGTATTCTACCTCATCAGCTCATACAAGTACCAGTAAAAAATGTATAAGAAGCACCATGTAAAATGACGGGCATCGGTGGAAAGATAATCTCGCGAATGTTTGGACTACCAGTAATATAACGCACGATTATGCTTCGGTTGTTCGGCCCGATCCAGAATAATATGTACACTACTGAGGGTCGAGCGACATGAACCATAGATGCATCTATTATACTACCGAGGCGTTCGACCCGCTCCACGAGAAAGGAAGAAAGTTATCGAATTATGAGACACGTGCATACAGTATTGTACACGAGCACAAAGTGAATATAATCTTTACCGTTTCTCAAAATAGGTGATAAGGTTCGGCCTAGTATACATATATTTACTTCTAAATTATTTCAATTATAAATTCAAGTAATTAATCCAGCAGAATGAGTACAGATAATTCATATATTACTTGATAAAGTCCTAAGTCTATCCGGACATAAACATGCTTTAACCACGTACGGACTCTCGTCATCTCGTGCGTAGGAAGCGCCTACAACTAGTAGCACATAACAATTACATCACCTAGGGGGTAGCTTCCCCCTCACAAGGTTAGACATGAGACTTATCTCTCTCCGATGTTCCATAACCGGCTCCAACGCCACTCTAACACCTCAACTCAAAGCCAAACGTCCCGAAACTAGTCAAATAACGTGTAAATCAATCAAAAATATACTCCAGTGCTTGCAATTTAACAATTTATAACAATCCCCAACTTCGCTCGAAAGGTCAATAAAGTCAACCCTCAGGCCCACGTGCCCGAATTTTGAAATTTTTTGAATATAAGGTTTACACATAATACCATGAACTCAAATATATGATTTATTCTTAATTTCATGTCCAATTTCGTGGTGAAAATCCAAAAATACCAATTTCTAGATTTTCTCTTAAAATCCCATAATTTCCACAAATTTTCATGTATTTACAAGTCCAAATTCGTATATTTAAATCACAACTTGTAGAAATACTTACCTCATGATTGACGATGAAAATGATGCTCCAAAATCACTCCAAAGTTGGCTCCCATGGAAGAAATGAAGTGGAAATGAGTCAAACCCCCATTTTTAAAACCACAACTACCCAGTCCGACCTTCTTTGCGAACGCGGCAAGTCCCTCGCGTTCGTGAAGCAATACCAGCTCCAGTATCAAAACTGCCCTTTGTTAATGCGAGTCAAAGCTCGCGAACGCGATGCTTTACCAGGTGAAGCATCGCAAACGCGTTGCCCAATCCGCGAACGCGAAGTCTAACAGAATCTCCTAGGCCAGTTTCTTCACCGCGAACGCGATGCTGCCATCGGGAACACGAAGCTTTGCCTCCTCACCTTACACGAACATGTGGCCCTAATCGCAAACTCGGAGCACAAAAGTCAGCAGCCAACAAATCCTTCTTCGCGAACGCGTGAATACCTTTGCATTCACGAAGAACAAAACTAGACACCAACAGCAGCAACTTAGCCAAACTTGGTCCAAAACCACCCCAAAACACACCAGAGGCCCCCCGATACCCCGTCCAATCACACCAACCAGTCTCAAAACATGAAAAACCTGCTCGAGGCCTCAAATCACGCCAAACAACATCAAAACTATGAATTGGAGATCAAAATCCTTTTTTAAACTTTCAAACTTCAAAGCTTAGACGAACGCGTCTGAATCATATCAAAACATTCCAGAATGACCCCAAACTTTACGTGCAAGCCACAAATCACGATACGAACCTATTCCAAGGTTCGAAACCCCAAACAGACATCGATATAATCAAAATCCACTTCAAACCAAACTTATGAAATTCTTAAGCCTTCAAAATGCCAACCTCCCATAATAAGAGCCGAAATGCTTCCGAACCACCCGATAATCAACCCGCCCAAGTCCGAAATCACCATACGAACTTATTGGAACCTTCAAATCTCAATTCCGAGGTCGTATACTCAAAAGTCAGACCTTAGTCAATTCTTCCAACTTAAAGCTTCTGAAATTAGAATTTTCCATCCGAATCAACTCTAAACTTCCCGAAATTCAACTCCGACCACACGTACAAGTCATAAAACATGATGTGAAGCTACTCAAGGCATCAAACCGCCAAACGACGCGCTAGAGCTCAAAACAACCGGTAGGGTCCTAACATTCTCCCCCACTTAAACATATGTTTTCCCTCGAACGTGCTGAGAACTACTCCGGAGTTTCCCCAGAATCACTGTTCAACAGTTTGCGCACCTACCCGTGCCACCACAACCCAGTTGAGCACATTAGCTCGAGCCAGACTGAAGATCCTCTCTTTTATTTAGTAAATAAGACTTTGTTCAAAATTCTAACCTCCGAATTTCTCTACAAGACCTGATCACCGCATCAATACCAGACACTATACCCAACATGACCATGCTCCTCCGCTGAAATCACACCATGCACAACATAAGTCGCTTGACCATAATAACATCCTCCGACCAAAATAGCTTAAATTTCACAAACACGGTGCCTGCAATACACCTTATAACACATATAAGCCCCGTTCCAACTCTCGCAATACTGCCACGACGGAAGAGATGTGTAGAAACTCATAACCTCCTGCCGAATCAACAAATCATGGAGTCTCTCCTCCTGACAAGGACTATCACCTCAATCTGAATTGAATAACGGTATTTTCTCCTTAATACACCTTATATAGATTTGATTACATTGATTTCAGGTCCACTAATCTCGTCTCACCCAGTACAAGCTGCTCAGGTAATAAGCCACCTCAAACACTGACCAAGATCTCATTTGACGTACAATGCGCCGATAAGCCACTACTTGAATATGACAGATGAGGAGGAACGAACTCTGGAAAAGAACTACCCAGCCCACGTAACGAATAAAACAGTCGAACAAAATACACAAGAATAGATATAGGGCACCGTACTCAACATCTCACTATTGCGGCGTGCTACCCGATCCACACATGGTATCGCTGCATTGTGCAACCCGATCCAAACATGATACCGTTGCGGCGTGCAACCCGATCCAAACAACATACCCATGGCTGCGTACCACCCAATCCACAGATAACAATTAATAAGGAAATACCCATCAAGCCAAAATGCTTATACCTACGAAATGCCCGAATGTCGACCACAAGCATGCTACGTGCATAAGACAACCCTGGGGAGACAGATAGTGCCATACGTTACAAAACTCAAGCTTAACTAAGGTGTGATAAATGAACTACATCTCGAGAGCCATCCTACTCATACAACACCACAAACTATGCAGGATCACAATAAACGTGCGAATAATCCAGCTTTCTCACAACCCACCTGGCACAATAGAGTATTACATGGAATAGCTGACTCTTTGGACTGTGATGCATATCCTGGAATGTAGCTCACAAAATGTCTCTGCAACAGCTGCGCCTACGTGCCAAGATGATCACCAAATGGACGTGTCAGATCCTGCACATATACTGCAAAGTGCGCATGAGTACGTAAATCAACGCATACCCAGTAAGTATCTAGCCTAACCCCGGAGAAATAGTAACGAGGGGTCGACATCAACACTTACTAGAGGTCCAGCAAAGCAATATAATACAACAAGAAGATGTGAACCACACAACCATAATGGGGTAAATCTGTAAGTTACCTAATCTTCCAAATGTTTCTTTTAAAGTATGAATTTCTCGATCTTGTATTCTACCTCATCAGCTCAGATGTATCAAGTACCAGTGACAAACATATAAGAAGTACCATGTAAAATGCCGGGCATCAATGGAAAGATAAGCTCGAGAATGTTCGGACTACCAGCGATATAACGCACGAGTATGCCGAGGTCATCGGCCCGATCCAGAATAATATGTACACTGCCGAGGGTCGAGCGACACGAACCATAAATGCATTTATTATACTACTGAGGCGTTCGACCCGCTCCACAAGAAAGTAATGAAGTTATTGAATTATGAGACACGCGCTTACAATATAGTACACGAGCAGAAAGTGAATATAATCTTTATCGTTTCACAAATAACTAGCCAATAACTCAAGGTGATAAGGCTCGGCCAAGTATATATGTTTATTTCTAAATTAATTTCAATTATAAGTTCAAGTAATTAAGCCAACACAATGAGTTCAAATATTACATGATAAAGTCCTAAGTTTACCCGGACATAAACATGCTTTAACCACGTATGGACTCTCGTCACCTCGTGCGTAGGTAGCACCCACAACTAGTAGCCCATAACAATTACATCACCTAGGGGTTGTTTCCCCCTCAGAAGGTTAGACATGAGACTTACCTCGCTCCGAAGTTCCATAACTGGCTCCAACGCCACTCTAACACCTCAACTCAAAGCCAAACGTCCCGAAACTAGTCAAACAATGTGTAAATCAATCAAAAATATACTCCAATGCTTACAATTTAACAATTTATAACAATCCCCAACTTCGCTCGAAAAGTCAATAAAGTCAACCCTCGGGCCGACGTGTCCAGATTCTGAATTTGAAGATAAACTTTACCCATAATATCAAATATATAATTTATTTCTAATTCCGTGTTCAATTTCGTGGTAAGAATCCAAAAATACCAATTTTTAGGTTTTATCTTAAAATCTCACAATTTCCATAAATTTTCATGTATTTACAAGCCCAAATTCATATATTTAACTCACTACTTGTAGAATTAACTTACTTAATCATTGACTATGAAAATGGTGCTCAAAATCTCTTTAAAGTCTTCTCCCATGAAAGAAATAAAGTGGAAATGAGCCAAACCCTCGTTTTTAAAACCACACTGTGCAGTCCGACCTTCTTCCCGAACGCGGCAAGTCCCTCGCGTTCGCAAAGCACTACCATCTCTAGCACCAAACTTGCCCTTGGCGAACGCGAGCCACAGCTCGCGAATGGGACGCTTTACCAGGTGAATCGCCGCGAACGCGATGCCCAATCCGCGGACGCGAAGGCTAAGGAACACTGCCATCACGAACTTGAAGCCTTGCCGCCTCACCTTACGCGAACGTGTGGCCCTAGTCGCGAACGCAGAGACGAAAGTCAGCAGCCAACAAATCTTTCTTCGCGAACGCGTGAATACCTTGCGTTCGCGAAGAACAAAACCAGAAAGAAGACACCATCAACAGTAACTTAGCCAAACTTGGTCCGAAAGCACCCCAAAACACACCCGAGGCCCCCAGGGACCCCATCTAATCACACCAACTAGTCCCAAAACATTAAACGAACCTTCTCGAGGCCTCAAATCACACCAAACAACATTAAAACTATGAATCAATGAGAAATCCTTCTTATAAAATGTTCAACATCTATGTTTAAACTTTCAAACTTCTAAATTTTGAAAAACGCGTCCGAATCATTGATAACTTTGCATGCAAGCCACAAATCACGATACGAACCTATTCCAAGGCTCGGAACCCTAAACGGACATTGATAACATCAAAATCCACTTCAAACCGAACTTATAAAATTCTTAATCCTTCAAAAGGCCAACCTTCCATAATAAGCGCTGAAATGCTTCCGGACCACCCAATACTCAACCCCAACATATGACCAAGTCCAAAATCACCATACGAACCTATTGGAACCTTTAAAACCTAATTCCGAGGTATACTCAAAAGACAATCAATTCTTCCAACTTAAAGCTTCCGAAATTAGAATTTTCCATCTGAATCAACTCTGAACTTCCCGAAATTCAACTACGACCATATGTACAAGTCATAAAACATGAAGTGAAGCTATTCAAGGCATCAAACCACCGAACGACGTGCTAAATCTCAGAACGACCGGTCGGGTCGTTACACATCACCTCGCCATGACCGTTTCTTGGTTTTTGGCGTTTTAGTGCCATAAAATAGGAATTCATGAGGATTTCAGTTTTTCATATGCTATGTTCATGCCATCTTTATGAATTCGGGAAACAAACTCCAAATCGCTTAACATTTTTTGGGCACTTCAGAAAATATTAATGAATAATAGTCATTGATTTGCCGTGACTATTCCTCATTTTTTGGCATTTTAGGGTCATAAAATAGAAATTTAGGACGATTTCTAATTTTTCATGTGCTAATGTCCATGACATCTTTATGAATTCGGGTGACGGGTTCTGAACCGCATAAAAGTTTTTGGGCTAATCAGAAACGGATTAATGAACAATAGTCAACAATTCGCCATGACCGTTCTTTTTTTTTTTTTTAGAATTTTCGGGCTATAAAATAGGAATTCAGGATGATTTCTAATTTTTTGTCTGCTAATGTCCACGTCATCTTCATTAATTTGAGTGACAGTCTCCGAATCGCTTAATTCTTAGGGCTATAAGAAACAACCCAAGAAAAAATAACCATCTCTTCGCCATGATTGTACCTCATTTTTAGTGTTTTAAGACCATAATAAGGAATCAGGATGATTTCAAATTTTTCGTGTGCTAATATCTACACCATCTTCATGAATTTGGGCGACGGGCTCCGAATCGCCTAAAATTTTGTGGTCCAATCAGAAATAACCTAATGAACAATTGTCATCACTTTGCCATGAATGTTCACTATTTTTTAGCGTTTTAGGGCCATAAAGCAGGAATTCAGGATGATTTTTAATTTTACGTGTGCTAATGTCCACGCAATCTTGATGAATTCGGGAAACGTGATCCGAATCTCCTAACATTTTCTGGGATCTTCAGAAAAGATTAATGAACAATAGTCATTGATCGTCATGACTATTCCTCATTTTGGCATTTAGGGTCATAAAACAGGAATTCAAGAAGATTTCAAATTATTCGTGTGCTAGTGTCCGCGCTATATTCATGAATTCGAGCGACGGACTGCGAATCACCTAAAATTTTGTGGGCCTATCAGAAACGACCAAATGAACCACAATCATTGCTTTGTTGTGATCGTTCCTCATATTTTGTATTTTAGGACCATAAAATAGGAATTCAGGACGATTTCTATTTTACCGTGTGCTAATGTCCACGCCATCTTCATGAATTAGGGCGACGGGCTCTGAATCGCCTAATTACTTTGGGCCCATTAGAAACGACCTAATGAAAAGTAATCATTGCTTAGTCGTGACTGTTTTTAGTTTTTGGCATTTTTAAGCCATAAAACAGGAATTCAGGACAATTTCTAACTTTTCATGTGCTAATGTCCACGTCATCTTTATGAATTCGGGTGACGATTTCCTATTCGCAAATATTTGTACGCCCATAAGAAACGATCTAATGAATAATAGTCACTACTTTGTCATGACATATCCTTGCTTTTTGGCATTTTAGGGCTCTAAAATAGGAATTCAGGATGTTTTTAAATTTTTTGCGTGATAATGTCCTTGTCATCTTCATGAATTTGGGAGACAAAATCTAAATTCTTTTGGGCCCACCAGACACGATCTAATAAAAAATAGTCATCGCTTCGCCATGATTTTTCTCATTTTTGACGTTTTAGGGCCATAAAACAAAATCCAAGACGATTTTTAATTTATTGTGTGTTAATGTCCACATCATCTTCATGAAATTGGGCGTCAATCTCGAAATTGCAAATATTTGTAGGCCTATTAAAATGGCCTAATGAACAAAAGTTAGCGTTTCGCCGTCACCATTCGTCTTGTTTAGCGTTCTAGGTCCATAAAGTAGGAATTCAAGATGATTTTAAATTTTACGTATGCTAATGTCCACGCAATTTTGATGAATTCGGGCAACGAGCTCCCAATCACCTAATGTTTTATGGACATATCAGAAGTTACCTAATGAACAATAGTCATTGCTTCGCCATCAATGTTCCTTATTTTTTGGCGTTTTAGGGCCACAAAACAGGGATTCAAGATGATTTCAAATTATTCGTGTGCTAGTGTCCATGCTATCTTCATGAATTCGAGCGACAGGCTGCGAATCTCCTAAAATTGTGTGCGCCTATTATAAACGACCAAATGAACCACAGTCATTGCTTTGCCATGACCGTCCCTCATTTCTTAGCATTTTAGGGCCATAAAATAGGAATTCAGGATGCTTTTTTCTCGTGTGCTAATGACCATGCCATCTTTATGAATTAGGGAGACGGGCTCTAAATCGCGTAAATTTTTTGGACCCTTGTAGCCCACGCCATCTGCATGCATCTAGCTGACCGAACCCGAATCACGTAAAGTTTTGTCGGCCCATAAAAAATGACCTAAGGAAAAATGATCATCGCTTTTCCATGAACCTCCTCATTTTTTGGCATTTTAGGGCCATAAAACTAGAATTCCTCTTGATTCTCAAATTTTCGTGTGCTCCATCTGCATGCATCTGGGCAACCGGACCATAATCGCCTAAAATTTTTTCGACCCATAAAAAATGACCTAAGGAACAATAGTCATCGCTTCGCCATGAACTTTCCTCATTTTTTGGCATTTTAGGTCCTTAAAACTGGAATTTCGCTCGATTCCCAGATTTTAGTGTGCTATAGCCCACGCCAACTACATGCATCTAGACAATCGTACCCGAGTCGCCTAAAATTTTGCCGGCCCTTAAAAAACGACCTTAGGAACAATAGCCATCGCTTCACCATGACCGTTCCTCATTTCATGAAGTTCCATATAACTAGAATTCTGCTCGATTCCAAGATTTTTGTATGCTATAGCTCATGCGATATGCATGCAACAGGGTGACCGAACCTGAATTGCCGTAAATTTTTTCGGCCCATAAAAATGACCCAAGGAATAATAGTCATCGCTTTGCCATGATTGTTCCTCATTTTTTGCTATTTTGGGGACATAAACTGGAATTTTGCTTAATTACCAGATTTTCGTGTGCCCCACGACACCTGTATTTATTCGGTCGACCGAACCCGAATCGTCTATTTTGGTCTATCAAAAATGACCTAAGGAACAATAGTCATTGTTTCTCGATGAATGTTCCTCATTGTTTGGTGTTTTAGGGGCATAAAACTAGAATTCCGCCTGATTCCCAGATTTTCGTGTGCTATAGCTCACGCCATATGCATGCATCCAGGCGGCCGAACCCGAATCGCCTAAAATTTTTCTGGCCCGTAAAAAATAATCTAAGGAACAATAGTCATCACTTCGACATGACCGTTCCACATTTTTTGGCATTTTAAAGGCATAAAGCTAGAGTTTCACCCAATTCTCACACTTTCGTGCTATAGACCACGCCATCTGTGTGCATCCGGTCGACTGGATCCAAATCCCTAATATTTTTTTCGGCCCTTCAAAAACAACCTTACTAACAATAGTCATCGCTTCGCCATGACCGTTCCTTGTGTTTTGGCGTTTTAGGGCCATAAAACATGAATTCCGCCTGATTCCCAAATTTTGGTGTGTTATAGCCCACGCCATTTGCATGCATCCGAGCCACCGGACATGAATCGCCTAAAATTTTGCCGGACAATAAAAAATGACCCAAAGAACAATAGTTATTGATTCATCATGAACATTCCTCATTTTTTGGCATTTTAGGGCCATAAAACTATAATTCTGCCAGATTCTCAAGTTTTTGTGTGCTATAGCCAACACCATCTGCATGCATCCGGACTATCGAACCTCCATGATTGTTCCTCTTTTTGACATTTTAGGACCATAAAACTGGAATTTCACCCAATTTGTTGTAGTCTCAACTGGATAAATGAACAACTTCACATCTATTTCCTATTGTAATGACAAAGGTTTTTCTACTGATCCAGTGTTAGATAATTGGTAGTTCACTTTCAGCTCTTAATCTTCTTCAAGAGACATGGAAAAAGGCAAGGCTCGAGAGACATAGCGCTCCCAGATTTTCGTGTGCTACAACCCATGCCATCTAGCATGCATCCGACGATCGGACCCGAATCGCCTGAAAGTTAGCCAGCCCATCAAAAACAAATTAAGGAATAATAGTCATCGCTTTGCCATTACTGTTACATATTTTTCGGCATTTTAGGGCCATAAAATTAGAATTTAGCCCGATTTCCAGATTTCTGGGAGCTATAGACCACACCATCTGCATCATCTAGGAGGCGGACCCAGATTGCCTAAAATCTTACCCTGCCATCAAAACGACCTAAGGAATAATAGTCACCATCTTTCCATATCCGTTCCTCGTTTTTTGGCATTTTATGGCCATAAATCTGGAATTTCGCCCGATTCTCAAATTTTCGTGTGCTTTATCCCACGGCTTCTGTATGAGCCTGGGCAGCCGGAACTGGATCGCCTAAAATTTTTCCGTACCATAAAAAATGACCTAAGGAAAAATAGTTACCCCCTCGCCATGACCGTTCCTCTTTTTTTGGTGTTTTAGGGCCATAAAATCAGAATTTCGCCTAGTTCCCTGATTTTCGTGTGCTATAGCCCACACCTTCTGTATGGGCCCGAATGATCGGATTTGGATCGCCTAAAAATTTTTCGGGCCATAAAAAATGAGCTAAGGAACAATAGTCACTGTCTCGCCATGACCATTACTCGTTTTTGGCATTTTAGGGCCCTAAAATTGGTATCCGTCCCGCTTTTGAGATTTTCGTGTGCTATAGCCCACGCCTTCTGCAAGGCCCGGGTTGCCAGATCCGGATCGCCTAATATTGTGGTAGACCATAAAAATTACCTAAGGAACAATAGTCACTGCCTCTCCAAGACCGCTACTCATTTTTGGCGTTTTAGGGCCATAACGCTGGAATTCCACTTGATTCCCATACTTTTGTGTGTTATAACTCACGCTTTCTGTATGGGCCTGGGAGGCTGGACCCATATCACCTATGATTTTGTTGGACCATCAAAACGAACTAAGGAACAATAGTCACCGCCTCGCCATGATCGTTCCTCACTTTTTGGCGTTTCAAAGCCATAAAATTGGAAAGATACCCGATTCCCAAAATTTTGACAGTTATAGCCCACGCCTTCTGCATGGGCTCGGGCGGCCGGACCTGAATCACCTAAAATTCTTCGGACCATAAAAAAATGACCTAAGTTACTATAGTCACCTCCACACCATGACCGTTCTTCATTTTTCGCGTTTTAGGGCCATAAAACAGGAATTCTGCCTGATTTAACATATTTTCGTGTACTATAGCCTGTGCCTTCAGTATGGGCCCGGGCAACCGGACCCCGATTGTCTAAAAAATTTTCGGACCATAAAAAAAAGACCTAAGGAACAGTAGACCACCTCTCCATAACCGTTCCTCATTTTTTGGCGTTGTAGGGCCATAAAAGTAGAATTCTGCCCGATTCCCAGGTTTTCGTATGTTAGCACATGATTCCTAGATTTTCATGTATTATAGCCCGCGTTCTGTATGGGCCACGACGGCTGGACCCGTATCACCTAAAAATTTTCCGGACAATTAAAAACGATCTACAAAACAATGGTCACCATCTTGCAATGATTGTTCCCCATTTTTGGCGTTTTAGGGCCATATAATTGGAATGCCACCCGTTTCCTAATTTTTCTTATGTTATAGCCCGTGCCTTCTGCATTGATCCGGGCGGCCAGATTCGGATTGCCTAAAATTTTACCGGACCATAAAACATGACCCAAGGAACAATAGTCACGGCTTCGCCATGACAGTTCCTTGTAGTTTGGCATTTTAGGGCAATAAAATTGGAATTTCGCCAGATTCCGAGATTTTTGTATGGTATAGTCCACGCCTTCTGCAAGAGCTCGGGAGGCCAGATCTGTATCACCTAAAATTTTTCTTGACCATCAAAAAAGACCACAAGAACAATAATCACCGCCTTTCCATGAACATTACTCATTTTTTTTGTTTTAGAGCTATAAAATTGGATTCTGCATAATTCCCAGATTTTCGTGTGCTATAGCCCAAGCCTTCTATAGGCCCGGGAGGACGGACCTAGATCGCCTAAATTTTGTTGGACTATCAAAAACGACCTAAGAAATAATATTCACAGCCTCTTCGTGACCGATCATCTTTTTTTTGGCATTTTAGGGCCATAAAACTAGAATTTCGCCCCATTCCTAGAATTTTCTGTGCCATAGCCCACGCCTTCTACATGGGCCCGGGCGATCGAACTAGGATCGCCTAAAATTTTTTCAAGCCATCAAAAATGACCTAAGGAACAGTAGTCACCGCTTCTCCATGATCGTTCCTCGATTTTTGGTGTATTAGAGCCATAAAACTAGAATTCTGCCCGATTTCTAGATATTTTAGTGCTATAACCCACGCCTTCTACAGAAGACCCGACGACCAGAACAGGATCGCCTAAAATTTTGTCGGACCATCAAAAGAGATCGGGGAACAATATTTACGTCTCGCTATGATCATTACTCATTTTTTGTCATTTCAGGGCCACAAAACTGGAATTTTCCCCGAGTCCCAAATTTTCTTGTGCTATAGACCATGCCTTCTACATGGATCCTGGAAGCTGGACCTGGATCGTCTAAAATTTTGCTGGACCATCAAAGACGAGCTAAGTAACTATAGTCACCACGTCTCCATGATGTTCCTCATTTTTGGCGTTTAAGGGCCATAAAACTGGAATTCCGCCCAATTCACAAATTTCCGTGTGCTAAGCCTACGCCTTTTGCATGGGGCAAGGCGGCCAGGCCTGGATCATCTAAAAAGTTTTCGGACCATCAAAAAATATCTAAAGAATAATAGTCACCGCCTCGCCATAACCGTTCCTCATTTTTTGGCGTTTTAGGGCCATAAAACGCGAATTCCTCTCGATTCTCAGATTTTCATGTGCTAACCCACGCTTTCTGTATGGGCCTGGGGGGCCTGACTCGGATCGCCTAAAATTTTTCTAGACCTTCAAAACGACCTAAGAAAAAATAGTCACCGCCTCACTATGACTGTTACTCGTTTTTTTCCATTTTAGGGCCATAAAACTGGATATTTGCCCAAATTTCAGATTTTTGTGCTATAGTCAACGCCTAATGCATGGGCCCGGACGGCCGAACTCGAATCGCCTAGAATTTTTTCGGACCCTAAAAAACTACTTAAGGGTCAATAATCACCACTTCGCCATGATTGTTACTCGTCTTTTGGCGTTTAAGGCCCATGAAACTGAAATGCCGCATAATTCCCTAATTTTCTTGTGCTATAACTCACGCCTTCTGCATGGTCTCGGGCGGCCGGATCCAGATCATCTAAAATTTTTTCAGACCATCAAAAGCTCCCTAAGGAACAATAGTCTCCGCCTCGCCATGACCATTACTCCTTTTTTGCGTTTTAGAGCCATAAAACTAAAATTCCGACTGATTCTGAATTTCGTGTGTTATAACTCACGCCTTCTGTATGGGCCCAAATGGCCAGATTCGGATCGCCTAAAATTTTTTCGAATCATAAAAATGAGCTAAGGAACAATAATATCGCTTCGCCATGATCGTTACTCATTTTTGGCATTTTAGTGCCATACAAAATAGGTATTATGTCGATTCCCAGATTTTTGTATGCTATAGCCCACGCCTTTTGCAAGGGCTCGGGCGGCCAGATCTGAATTGCCTAAAATTTTGGTGGACCATAAAAAATGACCTAAGGAATAATAGTCATCGCCTCTCTATGACCGTTACCCGTATTTTGCGTTTCAGGACCATAAAATTGGAATTCTGCCCGATTCCTAGATTTTTGTGTGTTATAGCCCACGCCTTCTACATGGTTCCGGGAGGCCAGACCCCGACCACCTAATAAATTTCTGGACCATAAGAAATGACCTAAGTTACTATAGTCACCGCCACGCCATGACCGTTCTTCATTTTTTGGCGTTTTAGGGCCATAAAACTGGAATTTCGCCCGATTCCCGAATTTTCATGTGTTATAACTCAAGCCTTATGTATGGGCCTAAATGGTCGGATTCGAATCGCCTTAAAATTTTTCTGAACCATAAAAATGATCTAAGGAACAATAGTATCGCTTCGCCGTGATCGTTACTCATTTTTGGCATTTTAGTGCCACACAAAATAGGTATTCTATCTGATTCCCAGATTTTTGCATGCTATAGCCCACGTCTTCTGCAAGGGTCCGGGCGGCAATATCGGGATCACCTAAAATTTTGATGGACCATAACATTGGAATTCTACTTGATTCCCAAATTTTCATGTGCTATTATAACGACCCAGCCAATCTTTTTGAGAATTTAAGTTTCGCTCGGCGGCATTTTACCTTGAGTATCTTAGTAGGATGATCTTGGACTTAGGCGTGCGTCCGAATTTGATTTTGGAGGTCCGCAGGGTGATTTGAAGCATTTCGGTGAAAGTTTAAGTTTGGAAAGCGGAAAGGTTTGACCAAATGTTAACTTTGGTGATATGGGGGTCGAAATGTGATTCCGAGAGTTGGAACAACTCTGTGATGTTATTTGGGACTTTTCATCAAAATTTGACGTTATTCTGGGTTGGTATGATAGGTTTAGGCACGAATTTTAGAAGTTGGAAGAATTGGAAGTTCATAAGTTCGATTCTTGGTGTGATTCGTAGTATTTTCATTGTTTGATGTGATTCGAGGTCCCGATTGGTCCGTGTCAGGTTATTGAACTTGTTGGTATGCTTGGACGGGGTCCCGGGGGGCTCGAGCGTGTTTCAGACGAGTTCAGATGTTTTTCCTAGTCTTGGTTAGGTCTGGTTGTGGTGTCTCGCACCTGCGACACTTTGGAGCGCAGGTGCGGCTCCGCTTCTGCGATCTTTAAGGTCTGGGAGCTAGCCCGCTTTTGCGGATGCTGGAACGCAGGTGCGAAGGCCACTTGTGCGATTCTGTGATCGCATCTGCGAAGGAGTCCGCTTCTGCGGTCCTGTCATTGCTTCTACGCGCCGCAGATGCGGACCTGGGCCTGGTAAGTTAACTTCGCAGATGCAAATGTTTTGTCGCATATGCGGTTGCGCAGATGCGCCTATTTGTCCGCAGATGTCGGAATTACTGGGCAGAATCATATAAGTCGAGGGTTTGGTCATTTTCTTCATATTTGGAGTTTTAGACTTCGAAACTGGGAGCTTCTTTTGGGGGTTTTCAAGAAAATCGATTGGGTAAGTGTTCTTCACCTAGTATCTAATATATTCCATGATTTTATCTTCATTTTTATTATTTAATTTGTGGTTTGAGTTAAGGAAAATGTTTTTGAAGAAATTATTCAAAATGAAAAATCACGATTTGAGGGGAGAAATGGTATCGAAAATTGATAACTTTAGTATGGTTGAACTTGAATCAGAATGGGTGTTCGGGTTTTGTAAAATTTGTCGGGTACCGAGGTGCGGGCCCGAGCGTCGAGTTTTGGATCGATTTCTAGATCTTTATGAAGATTGAGACTTTATGATCCAAAATAGTTTTTTATGAGTTATATTTGTACTTTGAAGTTATATTTGTTAGATTTGAGTCGTCTGGAGGTCATTTCACTCGAGGAGTTCATTTTAGAGTACCGAGTTGTCTTCTTCGAGTTAAGTATCTTGCCTAACCTTGTGTGGGGGAACTACCCCTTAGGATTTGAGTCTTCTATGTTGATTGTAGTCCGTGTACATGAGGTGACGAGTACGTGCTCAGACTTATGTTGTGGAAATTGGCCTTTTTGGGTTCCTAGGTTATTGCATTCATTGAATATGTAGTTGTACTTGTATAATTACGTTCCTAAATTACTAGTTTCACCTTTACCTACTTAATTAGAATTAATTGCTTCATGATCCACTCTTGTTGATATTTGATTCATATATGCCTTAATTGAGACTGTTACCTCTTCTATTGCCATGTTACTTTCCCCCTAATTACTTATCCCTATTTGAAGTCGTAGTTATCCCTTTTTGTAAAAGCTCTCCCTTAATTGAGGTTATGGTGATTTTCTCGCTGCCTACCTTTAGTTAAATTAGCTATATCTTTCTCGTAATTATCAAACCTTAAAAGAATCTTAGATGTTCTATGCCTTAGTAGACTTGCCCTTATTTAGAATTATTGGATTCGTGTTGGTTTCTTGTTGTTGAAACGTACATTGGGGGTACTACTGTTACATGCTATTATCTTTCTTGTTGAGCTGTTTTTATTATGCCTAGTATTCTTTTGTTGTGGTTATTCCTTGTGAAATAGCTTTAACTTTTTTGTGATTGAGGGTTCTTAAGTTGATGTATTGTACCTTGTATGATTGCCATTGTTGTTGTTGTACTTGTTGTGGTGATGCACGAGGTATCTGCCGTGCGATTATTGATATAGGGTTGCACGAGGTTTCTGCCGTGCTGTGGTTACTACTGATATTTGCACATGCGGCATGACAAAGCGGGATATATATATATATATGGGTTGCGCATGTGGCGAGACAAGGTGGGAACATGATTATGCACGTGTGGCGAGACAAGGCGGGTATTTACTTTACTATTTCACACGTGGCGAGACAAGGTGGGCTGTGTCAGGGGTTGCTTGTGATGACTTGTATTGGCTTGGGGGCATTCTACTGTTGATATTTGTGTAGTGTTACACTTATCTGTGTGAGCTTTACCTTATGAAAGTTGTGAGGAAACATTCTACGTGCTGTCCGTTCCTTTTCGTATGCTTACTAGCTGGTTTGAACTATGTTAGGGCACTTGCACAAGCATACACGTAGTTAAGCACTCTCATCGGATTAAGGGACTTCCTTGTGATTGTTGAGTATATATACCCGGGTTTATTTGCCTTGTATGTGAGAATGATTCTATGTGGCACGTGAGTCGTCCGTGCAGTTATTAGCTGAGATGAGGGCACAAGATGCCAAAAGTTAGGGTTCAGATATTGGGACCCGTGAGTTGTGATTAGCCCGAGGTTCGGTACCTCGTGGAGTTTATTGACTAAACCTAATGTGAAAACGGTCGTTGTTGTTGAGTTATCACTTGTCCTTTCTGTATCTGTGATTTTCGGATTTCTAATTGGTTTTTCGTTCTTTCTCCTGTGTCATTATTTGGACAATTCCGCTGATACATATTGTCTTCCTTTCTTATTGAAATTAATGTATTGTTGTTAGCCATACCGCGTAGTTTTCATGTAGATATTATACTCTGTTGTTTCTATACTTATACTCGCTCAAGTTGTTTAGTCCAGTAGGTGTCTTGACTGTTTCTCGTCACTACTCCACTGAGGTTAGTCTTGATACTTGCTGGGTACCGCTGTGGTGTACTCATACTACACTTCTGCACATTTTTGTGCAGATCCAGGTATTTTGCAGCCGGTTGATCATTAGCTAGCCGCGCGGATTGCTGTGTGGAGACTCAAGGTAAACATGTCGCTGCGTTCGCTGGCTTCGGAGTCACTTTCTAGTTTTAATTTTTCATTGTTTATCCTATTCTGGACAGTTGTATTTAGAAGTTTTCTAGCAAACACTCTGTAGAGCTTATGACTTGTACAACCGATTTTGGAAAAATTATAATTTGTATAGAGTATTTCATTTCAGAATTTATTAGATGTTTTTATTATTGTCGTTATTCCATGATTATTAGGCTTAAGACTAGGTGCCATCACGATACCCCAACAGAGGGAAATTAGGTCGTGACAGCTATGGCACATGCCTTCTGTATGGGCCTGGGCGGCCGAACCCATATCGTCTATAATTTTGTTGGACCATCAAAACGACCTATGGAACAATAGTCACCGCCTCGCCATGACCAGTCCTCATTTTTTGGTGTTTTAGAGTCATAAAACTGAAATTATGTGATTCCTAGATTTTCGTTTGTTATAGCCCACGCCTTCTGCATGGGCCCGAGCGAACGGATCCGTACCGCCTAAAATTTTGTCGGTCCATAAAAATTGTCCTAAGGAACAATATTCGCCACCTCGCCATAACCATTCCTCGTTTTTTGGCGTTTTAGGGCTATAAAAGTAGAATTTTGCTTGATTCTAGCCCACAACTTCTGTATGCGCCCGGGCGATCGGACTCGGATCGCCTAAAATTTTGTCAGACCGTAAAAATCGAACTAAGAAAAAATATTCACCACCTCGTCCTGACTGTTACTTGTTTTTGGCCATTTAGGATAATAAAAAATTTCACTCGTATGCTATAGCCAACGCCTTCTACATGGGTTCAGGCGGCCAGATCCGAATCAATTAAAATTTAGTTGGACCATGAAAAATGATCTAAGGAACAATAGTCATCGCCTCGCCATGACCGTTACTCATTTTTTTGCCTTTTAGGACCATAAAACTAGAATTTCGTCTAATTCCCAGATTTTCGTGTGCTATAGCCCACACTATCTGCATGGGTCCGGGCGACAAAACCCAGATCTCCTAAATTTTGTTAGACCTTCAAAAATGACCTAAGTAACAATAGTTATCGCATCTTCATGACCATTACTCATTTTTTCACGTTTCAGGGCCAGAAAACTAGAATTTCACCTGATTCTCTAGTTTTTGTGTGCTATAGCCTACGACTTCTACATGGGCACAGTGTAACAACCCGGTCGTTCGTTTTGAGAGTTATAGCCCCATTTTCCCCATCTATGCTTATTTATGTGTTGTTCAGCTGTGTTGAGTTGTATCGAGTTGGTAGATTTGGGTTCAGAGTAGTTTTGGAGTGAAATGAACACTTAGTCTCTTAGTTAGATAGCTAAGTTAGAAAAGTAAATCGGAAGTTGACTTACGTAGTGTCATTTGTGATGTGTGTGCAAAATTTGAGGTCATTCGGACGTGGTTTGATAGGTTTCGGCGTCGTTGGCGAATTTTGGAAGTTTAGAAGTTCTTAGGCTTGAATTCGAAGTTGATTTGGTGTTTTGGTGTTATTTTGGGTGTTCCGAAGGTTCGACTAAGTTCGGGTAGTGATATATGAATTGTTGGAATTAGGTTGAGGTCTTTAGGGCCTTGGGTGAGTTTCGAATATGTTTGGGTTGTGTTGCGCTCGTTTTTCTAATGTTCGACGTCGTTTCTTCAAGCATAAATGATATCATATTGAAACAATGAGCTCAAATTTCTAAATGAATAATTAGATCTATATCGTAATTACAGACCCGTAGCAAAAAGAATCGTCGAATTTGGACATCGTATGAGGATTTTATGGTCATTTTACTAAGGCTGCCCGATTTTTCAGATTAATTACGAAATTACCACTGACGGCGTATTTAAAAATCTGCACTATTTGCAAATATTAAAACCTACATAACTCATTCATTATAAGATCAAATTGAGTGATTCAAAAGCCTAAATTGAGTAAAATTTCACAAGGGATTCATTGAAGGCATAAAAAACGAGTTTCGGGATTGTTTGACATGATAAACGAGGCAGAATAGCTGACAGAAAAATATACAAAATAAGGATTTGTTCTTTCGGTCATATATTGAGTTGGGGAGCTCGGATTTGGGCGATTTTGGAGGTGATTTTCACCATAGGGATTGGGGTAAGTGTTCTCTACTCGATTTTGGTTATATTTCATGAATCCATCTTCATTTTTGGGATTTAATTGATGATTTCAAAGTGAAATTGAGGGAGTTAGGGCTTGTGTTTTGGAGAGTTTTAGGTAGGGATTTGAGGGACCAAACGGAGTCCGATTTTGATAAATTTTATATGGTTAGACTCGAAAAAGGACGAGAGTTTTAATTCTGCCATTTTTGACTAATTTCGAGATGTGGGCCCAGGGGCCAGTTTTGGCCGATTTCGGATTTTTTGCATATTGTGTAGTTTTTATTGTGAAATTCGATTCTTTAGCATATGTTGATGGTATTAATCTGGTTATGGTTAGATTCATAGCTTTTGGATACCGAGTCGAGGGACGAGGGCAATCCGAAATAGGATTTTCGCGGTTGAGGTATGTAACAGTTTTAACTCTGGCCTTGAGGGTATAAACCCGGAGATTCGATATCATGTGATTGTGTGGAAGTGATACCACACTAGGTGACGGGTGTGTGGGTGTGTAACGCGAGGTATTGAGACTTGGTCCACCCCGTGAGGCTGTAAGGCCTAATAACCATTATTTGTGTTTATGTATTTGCTTGTTGTTGAACTTGTTTGTCTTCATGTTAGAGATCTTGTTTAGGCTTTATTCATGCTCACATTATTTGTACTCAGTCATATAAATTATTGTACATGTTTACCTCAGTCTCTATTATTTTGTTGATATGTTGTGATACTTGCTGTGGGCTGTGTCCCCTTATTTGTGGTGGATTGTGAGGCTGGAGAGGTACATGACTGAGTGAGGCCGAGGGCCTGGTTGTGAGGATATTAATACCATAGTGCGTGAGCTGTCCGCGTGGCACATGAGTTGTCTGTGTGGATCCGGGTATTGATATTGTAGCGCGTGAGCTGTCCGTGTAGCACGTGAGCTGTCCTTGCGGATCCATGTATTGATATGGTAGCACGTGAGCTGTCCGTGCTTAGTGCAGATTGATATTGTTGCACGTGAGCTGTCCATACTTAACGTAGAGTGTTGAGTGCCGAGTGCGAGTGATGAGTAATGGAATGACACTGCTGGGAGGCCGTATTCACTTTTGTTGTTGATGTATTATCTGTTAAATTTCTTTGTAGCATTTACTAAGTTATGGAAATTTACCTGTTTATTTATATTATTGCTAAATTTATGAAAATTAAATAATTGGGCTGTTTTGCTTGGCTCGTCACTACTACTCAGTTCCTTAGTTATTTCTGTTACTATTGAGTCGGTTGTACTCATACTACACCCTGAACTTTAATTGCAGATCCAGGTGAGTTGGAGCGCGGGGATCGTTGATTTCAGGCGACTAAATGTGGAGATTACAAGGTAGCTGACGGCGTCCGCAGGACCTTGTTACTCCTTTTACCATATATTCTTTTAGACAGTACTATATCTTAGTTCATAGTTTTAGACGCTCGTGACTTAGTGACACCATGATGTTTGGGACCCGTCTTCCTTATTTCTTATTATTTATAATCAGATTTAGTTGTTTATGAGAAATCCAAAGGTTGGAAATGTTTTATTAATTTCATATAATTGATTTAGTAGTAATATTTTTGAAATAGGCTTGCCTTGTAACACGGTAGGCGCCATCACGATCATGGTTAGATTTTGGGTCGTGATAAGGTGGTATCAGAGCCTAGGTTACATAGGTCTCACGAGTCATGAGCGGGTTTAGTAGAGTCTTGCGGATCGATACGGAGACGTCTGCACTTATCTTCGAGAGACTGCAGAACCTTTAGGAAAATTTCTCATTCTTGAATTCTTATCGTGCGGTATTGATTCAGCTTGAAGTGTAACTCTTTGAATTCCTTCCACGTGTTCGTATGCGCGCTTGAACGCTCGATATCAGTTGTGCATCGACGACTTGTGGTTCCATGGATGAGGTGTGATGTGTGATTTCGGTAGGCTGATGAAGGGCCAATATGGAGGACTTGAGGCCGGGATTTGACTGTAGCTTGAGCACTGAAGTGATGATTGTGTGAGCGCTTGCTTGTGAACTTATATGTCCGGTAGTGTCCCTATTAGTGGAAATGGTGGTTGGATGGATATGTGATGAGTATAATGTGACCGCGAGATGATTTCATATGATTTGAATGTCACGAGAAGGATTTGCTAGAGGTGTAGAAAGAAACTATTTGGTGCTTGATTTACATCTTGATTTGATGTATAAGTTATGGGTGTGTTGAAGGATCTCTTCATGTTGTTTAATTGGGGAGTGAAGTAGATTTCATGTCGTGATATGAGTTCAAACTCCAGGTATGTTTTGTTTTCAGACTCGCTCAAAGAAGAATGTTTGTTTAAGAGGGGGAGGATGTAACGACCCGGTCGTTCGTTCTGAGAGTTATAGCCCCATTTTCCCCATCTATGCTTATTTATGTGTTGTTCAGCTGTGTTGAGTTGTATCGAGTTGGTAGGTTTGGGTTCAGAGTAGTTTTGGAGTGAAATGAACACTTAGTCTCTTAGTTAGAAAGCTAAGTTAGAAAAGTAAACTGGAAGTTGACTTACGTAGTGTCATTTGTGATGTGTGTGCAAAATTTGATGTCATTCAGACGTGGTTTGATAGGTTTCGGCGTCGTTGGTGAATTTTGGAAGTTTAGAAGTTCTTAGACTTGAATTCGAAGTTGATTTGGTGTTTTGGTATTGTTTTGGGTGTTCCGAAGGTTCTACTAAGTTCGGGTAGTGATATATGAATTGTTGGAATTATTGGTTGAGGTCTCTAGGGCCTCGGGTGAGTTTCGAATATGTTTGGGTTGTGTTGCGCTCGTTTTCTTATGTTTCGACGTCGTTTCTTCAAGCATAAATGATATCATATTGAAACAATGAGCTACAATTTCTGTTTTGAATGAAGAATTAGATCCGTATAGTAATTATGGACCCATAGCAAAAAGAATCGTCGAATTTGGACATCGTATGAGGATTTTATAGTCATTTTACTAAGGTTGCCAGATTTTTCAGATTAATTACGAAATTGCCACTAACGGCGTATTTAAAAATCTGCACTATTTGCAAATATTAAAACCTACATATCTCATTCATTATAAGGTCAAATTGAGTGATTCAACAGCCTAAGTTGAGTAAAACTTCACAAGGGATCCATTGGAGGCATAAAAAGCGAGTTTCGGGATTGTTTGGCATGAGAAACGAGGTAGAACAGCTGGCATAAAAATATACAAAATAAGGGTTTGTTCTTTCGGTCATATTTTGAGTTGGGGAGCTCAGATTTGGGAGATTTTGGAGGAGATTTTCACCATAGGGATTGGGGTAAGTGTTCTCTACTCGATTTTGGTTATATTTCTTGAATCTATCTTTGTTTTTGGGATTTGATTGATGATTTCAAAGTGAAATTGAGAGAGTTAGGGCTTGAGTTTTGGAGAATTTTGGGTAGGGATTTGAGGGACCGAACATAGTCTGATTTTGATAAATTTTATATGGTTAGACTCGGGAAAGGACGAGGGTTTTGATTCTACCATTTTTGACTGATTTCAAGACGTGGGCCCAGGGGCCGGGTTTTGGCCGATTTTAGATTTTTGGCATATTGTGTAGTTTTTATTGTGGAATTCGATTCTTTAGCATATGTTGATGGTATTAATCTGATTATGTTTAGATTCAGAGCTTTTGGAGACTGAGTCGAGGGACGAGGGCATCCCAGAATAGGATTTTACGCGGTTGAGGTAAGTAACAGTTTTAATTCTGGCCTTGAGGGTATAAACCCGGAGATTAGTGGATTGCCTAAAAATCCGAAACCCAAAAAACACACGTCAACGCTTGCAAAAACGCTGTCTCCTCTCCCTCTCTCTAGGGATGGCGACCTAGCAGCATCCATGGCAGCCATCGTCTCTCCCCATCTTCAAGTTGTGGGAGAGCCTAATTTAAACCCTAGTGAGCAAAACATAAACAACAATGATCAACAATCCTATGCAAAACGCCTATCTACAAAACAATCTGTCCAAACGACTTCAAAGTTGTCCCTAAAACCAATTCATATAATCCATGGAGAACCTACAATACAATTTAAAATGGACGAAAGAAAATCTTTTGCTGTGGAGGAAGGATTTCACCAAGCAGTTGTCGTCAAAGTATCGCCGCGATCTCCAGATTTGCAAGATTTGCGTAGTTTGCTGCCTAAAGTTCTGGGAGTTAAAGGCCACTGTTTGGTTGGTCAACTTGCCCCAAAACAATTGTTAATTAGGTTGGATCAACATGAAGATTTTGTTAGTGCTCTAGCAAGAGCAATGAACTATTTTCCGTACAAAGGTGAAGAACATCAATATCGTATTTTTCCCTGGACAATTGGATTCAATCCAAAGGAAGAAACGACTATGGTTGTGGTATGGATTTCATTGCAAAACTTATCTTCAGAACTGTTTGCTAGAAAGTCCTTATTATCTATTGCATCGGCAGTTGGAAAGCCAATCGCTATCGACAAAGCAACATAGGTAAAATCTAGACCTAGCACTGCTAGGGTCAAAGTTATCGTTGATCTAGTTGCTAAGATACCGCAACGTATTCGATTACAACATGTTGACAATAAATCTGGTAAGGTCGTTGAGGTTTTTCTAGAAGTTGTCTCTGATAATCTTCCAGGTTATTGCAATGTTTGTAAGCATCAAGGACATGTCAAATCGGCATGTCGCCTAGTTAGAAAGAAGAATATAATGGTAGAAGTAGCTGGAGATGAAAATAATGATCAAAGTAGTATTGAAAAATTACAAGGTGATGCAAGGGATTACTTGACTGCTAAATTGTTGCAAAAACAACAAGCTGAAGATGTTCCAGTTGATCGAGCACTAAGTAGGGAAGGGCAGATTGTATCTATAGGAACATGGACTGCTTAGGAGAATGCCTCTCACGTGGATCCTATTTCATCTAGGACTGGTGTTAGAGGTGTGGTTACTAATGACAAGCCAAGGAATGCTATGGCTATAGTTGATGATCAGGAAGCTGGGCAGGTTACTGGGGACCAACAGAAAAATTTAAAGGCTGGGCAAGATCGTGTGCGGTTGAAAAAATCGGTTGATATTGATGCTACAAAACGCACAACTGATGTCCTTGCTGCTTAAGCTTTGGCAAGGCTTCATAAGGATGTGAATACACCTTTACAATCTAATGTTAAGGATGGTTAGGGGTATGGAGGCACTTGGTGTTCGAACTGCTGGTGTACCAGCTGATAAATCAACAGTAGCAGTGGTAGGACTGGACAAAGCTGGAGAAGAACCAGTTGCTGATACTACTGTGAATGCAACTGGTGTGAATGGTTCAATTGCTACAGGTGTGGAAGCTACTGTCGAGGAAAACCATGTAGATGTTATGGAGCAGGAATATATAGCTTCAACAGGGTATAAGGTGGTGAATGTAGAATCTAAACAACCTCAAGTCTCAACTGGAAAGGAGCAGGTTGCACCTGGGATTGTGAATCCTACTGTTTCATTGAACACTACTATGGATTGAACAACTCCTAGGGCTGATCATTCAATGACTAAAGGTGCTGACCAGGTACTTAATACTCCAAGACAATCAGCTACAGCTCGAAGCAAGACTAATACAAAGACTAACAACTGGACAGTGGTGAATAGATCACCTAGCAAGAAGCAATCTCCAGGCCTTCAAAATCAGATTATACCATCTAAAGCCATTGGGATTTCGAACTCCTTTGATGCGTTGGAGAATGATGGTGAGCATGCTATGAATGAGGCTGGAAATAAGGAGCAACTGAGGGATGATGAGACACGATCATTAACTGCCAGCTCTACAGATCGTGACAAGCAGCAGAAAAAATCAAAGCTTGAGATCATTACTGTTGGTGATCACACTTATCCAACTTTGCACTTCTCCAGCCCACATGTGAACAGATTATTAAAGAGACCCAGGCAGCAATGGTAACGCACACCAATATGGTTAAAAAAACTATCGTGACTTTGAACAAATCCGTGTTTGAAGTTCCTACACAATCTATGGAGTCGTGTGGTGAACATGGTGGGGAATCTGGGCAACTAATGATTTCTACTGGAAATAACAACGAGGTTATACAAGCTAAGGTGAGGGCTATGGTTATTAAATCAAAACTCTGGGCAGATCAATGTGAACATGATGATGATGAGGAAAGGGATGCTGAATATGATGGAGAATCGACTGATGGTCTTGATCAAGAGAGTGAAGGAGAAGACATGCACTCAACTGGTTCACCAGCATTGCCAAGGAAAGATGTTATTGCAACTTCAAGCAAACTTAACTCTAATGCACCTGCCTTTGTCCCTAATAATACTCCAGCTGCAATAAACAAAACTGGGCAGCAGCAGCAGATAGCAGATATCAATCACTCCAGGAGCTGCAGTAACACCAACAACTTTGGGACAACAGCAGCAGGCTATAACAGCGCCTGGTATCACGTTGGAGGACAGAGATCTACTTGATGCGTTGGTAAGTTCTAAGACCCTAAGCTTTATTAATACAAAGCAAGTGGCTAGTGCTGGTCGTTTGAACAAGACAAACAACAAGCAGCAAGGCACACAACACAATCAAAACAAGGCAGCATTGGTAATTAAACACGATGCAAATGTGTTGATGGCACAAGAAATATTCCAAAATTGGCCAAATTCTGTCAACGTGTGAAGAGACATATATGAAGATGGAGAGGAAGATGAAATGCTTCAAAAATGTCGGCAAGAGGAAACAAAAAAAGTGATTTATCACCTATGCACAGTGGACAAATCAAGAAGGAACATACAAGGAAGAAGAGCTGGGATGGTAGAGTGAATGAGGAAGCAAACATTAGGCGACTTCCTGTGAGAGTTGCCAAACAAAAATAGAGTGTCCCATCTACATCTACAAAGTCCAATCGTTCAAAAAAGAAAGCATGGAATTTGAAGATATTTTGAAGAGGATAGATGATGAAGACAAGAGTATACAAGTTGAAGAAATCACAAGACAAGAGAAGAAAGACCAACAATCCTATTGCTACATCTTTATATTTTATCATCACATTAGTATAGTATTATGTAATATCATCACAGAGTATGGTATAAACTCTGTGATGATCATAAAATATTTGGTACTCTCTAGTTCTTATGTTCTACATGCATGCTAGTAGATAAGGCTATTATACGCCTCGATAGGATTAGTAAGGTAAGGTTTAGCCCAGTTTGTGTTGCTCTAGTCCTATGCCTTTGGAAAGATATCCAAATGGCTATGAGATTATATGCCATCGTGAGACTTTGCCGGCATCTACACCATGATCCTCTACATGAGGCTGCCATATAGGGCATTGTGAGGCTCAGAGGAGTGTGATAATATAGCCAAGGCATAGAGGCAGCACTACTGGTGCTATTTTCCCCCTTAGTTGTACTATTCCTATGTGGTTCTTTTTCTTTTTATTATCAATAAAACTAGCCCTAGGCTCCTCGACTAGTGGATTGCTTAAAAAAACCGGAGATTCGATATCATGTGATTGTGTGGAAGTGATACCCACGTTAGGTGACAGGCGTGTGGGTGTGCACCGCGAGGGATTGAGACTTGGTCCATCCCGTGAGGCTGTAAGGCCTAATAACCATTATCTGTGTTTATGCATTTACATGTTGAACTTGTTTTTCTTCATGTTAGAGATCATGTTTAGGCTAATTCATGCTCACGTTATTTGTACTCAGTCATAGAAATTATTGTACATGTTTACCTCAGTCTCTATTATTTTGTTGATATGTTGTGATACTTGTTGTGGGCTGTGTCCCTTTATTTGTGGTGGATTGTGAGGCTGGAGAGGTACATGACTGAGTGAGGCCGAGGGCCTGATTGTGAGGATATTAATACCATAGTGCGTGAGCTGTTCGCGTGGCACGTGAGCTGTCCCTGCAGATCTAGGTATTGATATTGTAGCGCATGAGCTGTCCATGTAGCACGTGAGATGTTCGTGCGGATCCAGGTATTGATATGGTAGCACGTGAGCTGTCTGTGCTTAGCGTAGATTGATATGGTTGCACATGAGTTGTCTGTGCTTAGCGCAGAGTGTTGAGTGCTGGGTGTGAGTGATGAGTAATGGAATGACACTGCTGTGAGGCCGTATCACTTTTGTTGTTGATGTATTATCTGTTAAATTTCTTTGTAGCATTTACTAAGTTATGGGAATTTACCTGTTTATTCATATTATTAATAAATTGTGATAATTAAATAACTGGACTGTTTTGCTTAGCTCGTCACTACTACTCAACTCCTTAGTTATTTCTGTTACTACTGAGTCGGTTGTACTCATACTACACCCTGCACTTTATGTGCAGATCCAGGTGAGTTGGAGCACGGGGATTGTTGATTTCAGGTCGGCTAACTGTGGAGATTACAATGTAGCTGTCAGCGTCCGCAGGACCTTGTTACTCCGTTTACCATTTATTCTTTTAGACAGTACTATATCTTAGTTCATAGTTTTAGACGCTCGTGACTTAGTGACACCGCGATGTTTGGGGCCCTTCTTCCTTATTTCTTATTATCTATAATCAGATTTAGTTGTTTATGAGAAATATAAAGGTTGGAAATGCTTTTTTAATTTCATATAATTGATTTAGTAGTAATATTTTTGAAATAGGCTTGCCTTGTAACACGATAGGTGCCATCACGATCATTGTTAGATTTTGGGTCGTGACACACAGGTATGGGTGTTAAGGGGCCGGGCTGTGCCGATCCGGGCTAGAGAAAAAGGAGATCGGATGGTCTCCATACCGGTCCGATTACCGGTTTCAAAATACTGATTCCGAGCCTCGCCGGTGAAAATTTGAACCCTGAACGGTTCAGGGCCCAAGGGACCGGGCCGGTTTATTTTAATTTTTTTTGTGTATTTTGTATAACTATCATAATTTATCTTAATATAAAGTAAAAATGTAAAACATAAAAACAATCTTATAAAAAAGAGTGTTTGAATAAATTTCAAACTCTTTAAAAGCATTATATTTGAAATTTTGAATAAAAATTTCAAAGGATTTAAAAGCCTTATATTTGAATATTTGATTAAGAATTTAAGATAATAAAATGAAAGTTTACATTTTACAACAACTAAATTAAAGAAAAAAAAGTAAATTCAAATTTGTATTATTAAATACAAATCAAGAAGTTCAAAGGTTTTGCATTGCCTTAGTAAGTTCTCATAATCAATATGAATTTCTTGGTCATCTTCTGGAGTGTTAAATTCGGATGGGTTACCATGTGTTAATATATCTCCCAGTTCATTCTCTTCTGGTTATCAACATCTTTACGTTCTTGATTTCTTCATTCCGATCTAATTCAATCTCTGAACATAGTAAAACTTCCAAAACATTTCTTCTCACTGAGTGATGGGTGTCTCCTAGTTCTTGTCTTGATTGACTAAATGCACTCTCTGATGCAACAGTTGAAATTGACACATTTAGCACGTCCCAAGCCATTGCGGAAAGAACAGGAAATTGCTTTTCATTTTCATGCCACCATGCCAACAGTGAAAATTCCTTTGTGCGAGGTTCTGTTTTCTTTTGTAAGTATAATTGAAGTTCATCAATGTTCCTGCTACTGGTTTGAGTGGAAGAAAATGTAGACCAAATAATAAAACCATCAAGGCCCTCATGTTCATCCATAGTAGCAGATGTAGTAGAAATAGTACACCTAATAGTAGGATTAACATTGCCTACATTATTAGAAGCATCATCAATTATATTTGCATAATAATTATATAATTGCTGTAAATAATCATTTAGCTTGTTCATACAACAATATATATCTGGGGTTTCAGTTGGTCCAATCTCCATATAAGTATATAAAGCATTGATTGATTGATGACAATTAGACATCTTAATAGAAGGATTTAAAACAACACCAATTAAGTAAATAAGAGAAATGTAAAGAAATATTTTTTGAATTTTGCTTGCATTTTTCCAATAGCATCCTTATACTTTTCTTTCTTCTTAAAATCAGAGAGTAGAAAAGACATTTCAGTTATATGTACTAAAGCCATAATAACAGTAGGGTAATATGCTCCAGAAAACTCAACAGTAGCTGTATAAATATTATGTAAAAGTTTAACATCATTAATGGCATCCCAAGTATTAGTTATTAACATATGATTTAGATCAGTACAATGTGCATTAGAAAGTTCAGTTATAGGCAATATATATTTGTAGCAACATTTTAAAAATAAGTATGTACAATTCCATCTAGTAACAGTTTCATCTGGCATGAATCTTGGGTTAAGGTTATGTTGGGTACACTTAGTCTTAAATTTCCAAATTCTAGATTATCTATTGTTTCCTTGAAACACCAACTGCTCTTCTAACATGAGTAATCTCAGTAAAAAATAAATCAAGGCCACTTTTAACAATTAAATGATAAACATGACATGCACACCTAACATGAAAGATTCATCAAGTGGTGGTTGCAAATAGAGTCTTAATATTGAAATAGCGACATTATTGTTAGAAACATTATCAAAAGACATACGCAATACTTTTTTATTAAGATTGTAAATTCAACAACTCAACAAATAGTAGTGCTTATAAAAATAGCAGTATGACTCTGATCTTCATCATATTTAAAATCGATAATACATTTTTGCATATAATAATTATCATCTATCCAATGCCATATAATTGTCAAATAATCATTTCCATTAACAGCATGGCCAATATCAGAAGTTAGAGAAACTCTACAAGGAAGGTGGTCAAACAAATAACGTATGTATGTTTGATATAGTCCATGAAGTCTAAAGATATCATATCTACAAGTACTTCTAGGGATACCTTTAAATAAAGGATTATAAAGACTTTGAATATACATAATAAGATATGATGAATAAGCAAAAGGAAAAGCTAAACAACCCAAGGCAATCATTTTTGCTAACTCCCCATGATCCTTCGTATAGAGTTCCTTGATTTTCATCTAAATCATAACCCCATTCTATAGGATGAGTAATTATCATATGTTTACTAAGTGTCCTAGTCACCCCAAAACTTCCTCCAGTCTTATGTTTAAAATCATCTTGACAAATTTTGCATCTAACTCTATCAATATTCTCTATTTTGTCAAAATATGTCCAAACTTTACTTCTCCTTCTCCGATTATTAGTAGTCGGGGCCACAGGTGGTCTACTACTAGTGCCACGACCACCACCCCTTCTACCAACTCCAACACTACTAGGTGTAGGTGGTGCATCATCTTCAATAATTCATTATCTTCTATACCGTAATCTTCCTGTAATTGTTCATAATCAATATTATTATCAGGTAATGTTTCATAAACATGTGTAAAGTTATTTAAATTACTATTAAATATTGAAGTTGTACCTCTTTTCTATTTCCCAGATTACCCTGATTAGCAACCTTATTATAAACTCGCTTTGCATCATAAACATATTGTGAACATTTAACT
This sequence comes from Nicotiana paniculata, assembly GCA_005239505.1. Taxonomy (NCBI): domain Eukaryota; kingdom Viridiplantae; phylum Streptophyta; class Magnoliopsida; order Solanales; family Solanaceae; genus Nicotiana; species Nicotiana paniculata. The sequence goes on along the minus strand of ML348765.1, from coordinate 59,982 downwards.
ACTAATAAAAATTAAATATGCAAATAAAATATTAAATATGAGAAAGAGTTGGAACGAGCGCACCGAATTCCGTAATAAATTGAACACTTGATGATTTTTGAAGTCTTGAAATTGAATTTCGCAACTCCGATGTTACTACGAAGAAATGTCAATTGTTCAAAGTTCAAATTCAAATAATACCATAAATAAAATTCCAAAAAAAAGATAAAAGCCAAATAGTTTATTGCAACTTAGGTGAAGAATGAGAGAATAACAATTGAGAATTTGGGTTTGAGAATTGATAAATGAGTGAAGAAATGAAGAAGAGGGTGGGTGGGGGAATCTATTTATAGTTTTTCAAAGGTTAAATTGGTAAACAATAAAAGTGTTATTTTTTTAAAACAAAAAAACAAAAAAGGCTATTCTTGCAAATAAGCCGTTGGGAAACAATCAAAATGGCAGCTGACCTTTGCCAACAGTCAAGATTATTAAAAAGAAAAAAAAAGTTGAACTAGCCATTGAATCGGGCCGGTTAACCGGTTCAAAAATGACATGACCTTACCAGGTAGCACCGATCCGGTTAATCGATGTTAAAATTCTCCCTGGCACAGGCTGGTTTCCGTCTTTCAATCTCTACTACTATAAAAAAAAACCTCCCCATTCCCCTTTTGGAGAGACCTTTAATAGTTGAAAATTTCACTAAAAATTGAAGTTATTGCTCTTTATTCTCTCATTCTCTTGTTCTATATTTTAATTCTTGGCTGGCTGAAAGCCAAGGCCACTGGGATTCGATTTTTAACCTTTTCTTGGTGCAAGAACTGCTCGGGGTTCATTTGAAGCCCTTGGGAACTCTGATGCACTAAGATTCTGGGTTCTTGCTCTTTGTTGATATTAAGAGTGCTGTGGAATTTGGCTCTATCTTGTTGTCTGTTTAACTGGTGAGTCTCTTGGCTTTACGATTTCAATTTCATGACCTAATGTGTTCTTAGGCCACCGCTATGTGTAACTTTGCTAGCACTACACTTGTATTATGATTTGAACCTCTTCAACATGTGGCTTTTTGCTTAAACTCTCCAGTTTTGAGATATGTTATTTGAATATGCTTCACCTGAATAATTTCGATTTTCTTAAGTTCATTTAGCCTGATGTATTGCTACCTGAATGTCTACATTACTGTTTGACATGAGTTTGCTTCCCTACTCTATGCTGAATTCCTGTAATGACTGCCTCACATCTGTAATGTGTTATAATCTGTTACTTCCTCCCTTGCTATTATTTTACTCAAAATGTCTTTGGCTTACTTGATTCCATATCCTTTTAGTGATTATTTGAGACTTTAGAGTAGCTATCCCAACTTGTGTTTCCTTACCATTTTGATACTGTTTTGTTTCATGATGTAAGTTAGCATGTTTGTCTTTCGATATTGTGATGGATACTTGGGACTCCTAGGCTTTAAACTCTTTAAGTTGGTACTCTACCTAGACCTGTTTGGTGTTACTCACCTTTGTATGTTAATCTTGCAATCCCAGGAAACTTGACTCTTCTCTAACTGTCTCAATGTGTTTTCTACTAATATGTTACTTATTTTTACAAGTGTTGAACCTGCCTCTAAGACTTATTGACCTTCTTAACTAGCATATTTTGTGTTATAGACAAGTTTTCTATGTCTGCCTTTTAAAATACAAGTGTATCTTCAAATTTTGTCCCTTAATCGTAGTTCTCTCACTCTCTTTTGTTACCTATATTACTCTAAATCTATAATTCTTGGCCGACTGAAAGCCAAGGCCACTAAGACTTTCTCTATTTGACCTCCTTAGTGTGAGCACTGCTCGGAGTCAATTCGAGACCCTTGTGGACTCTGACACACTAGGACTTGGGGTTCTCTTGCCACTCTCCTTACTTGAGCTATCTCTAATACTCAGTTCTTCCCCCATTCTATCTGCTGAATGTGCAAATTAGTTTGTTTAAGTGATTCAGTGTCTGGATCATATGGTCAATCCATGGCTGTTAGGTTTGGTTTGAGTTCCTCTATTGGAATTTGGGTATGTGTTACAGGGCCGATTTTAGCACCATCAACACTGCACGACAGTAGCCAAACTCACAGCCACTCAGCCTTACTTTTTTCCCCACACAATTTAGGACTTAGGCAATTTTTAGACTTTAGTAAAACGTAAGCAACACATAGACATACGGGTAAAAACCCAACCTTAATTAATTCTCGCTGAATATACAAAGGACCTCAGTTGGAAAGGCTCACATATGCTACCTGCCCTCTACCAACGAAATACAACAACATATAAAGGGGCTGCCTATGTCAGATTTACAAAGGGACAGTTATGGGGCAGTTACACAATGTGCCTTGCACATGACAGGCCTAAAAATAAGCTAACTACTTAGTTTGAATTTGAATTCAAACTCTTCCCACGAAATTGACTTGTCTTCAGCATTTAGGCCAACTGCTCATGTGCTTCGCACATGGCTTTAACTTCCACAGCACATGCACAACACACACTTCAGTCACATGACTTGCACGCTTATTTTCCAGCTTTTTTCCCACACTTAGCTTCCTGCCTTGCCTTGTCTTTGGAACATGCCTTAACCATAAGCTCATGACCATGTCTTGTCACAAACCTTGTCGTCCCACTGTTTTGCACGCATGCCTTTGTCAAGTGCCATGCGCCTTCCTTTGCCATAGTCGTCGCCCACAATAAAGGCTGCCTTGCCATCACTCAAGGAACCTTGTCCAGCTGACTTGTCTAAGTCATGCACTAACGTAGACACACATCCAGCTCCATACATTGCTTGCCAACATCCGCACAAACCAATGTCAAGGGGAAATATACAATCCCTTGACATAGATTCTGCCCGACATTCGTCATGACTTAATATTAGGGGCTAACAAACCACCCCCACTAGTTGAACTCGACGCCCTCGTCGAGGCTGAATTCAAGTAGTCCTCTATTTGATGTTCGAATTGCCATAATGAATTACCCTTCTCCCAAGTTGCATCTGCCTCGGGCTTGCCCTTCCATGTAATCAAAAATTCTGTCCGCCTATTCTTTTTGTGCATCCCAAGTACCCGGTGGTCCAGAATCTTTTCAATCTCGTCCTCCATATGAGTGTGCACTTCAGGAGGAGCTCTCTTGATTTTATGCCTGTCCGGATCTTCAGGATCTTCCACATAAGGCCTCAAAAAACTCACATGGAAAGTTGGGTGTATCTTTATTCTTTCTGGCAGCTTCAAACGATAAGAAACTTCACCCACTTTTTGAATAACTTCAAAGGGACCATCATATCTCAAAACCAATGCTCTATGCCTTACTCTGCTATCAATCTTTTTCCAGATTTGAGGAGTAAGCTTCAACAACACTTTGTCGCACACTTTGAACTCTAATGGACGCTTGTTCCGATCAGCATACTTCTTCATTCGTTTCTGTGCCATGTTCAAGCTATATGTTGCTTCCCCCATCATGATTTGTCTATCCCAACCATAACGATAGGCAACTGGACATTTCCCTCCAGTTTCCTGTTTTGAATCGCCGTTGGTAGCTTAGGCTGTTTTCCCAACACAATCTCGAATGGACTCTTATCTGTTGCTGAAGATGTGCAAATTGTAAGAAAATTATGCACAATATAATAAATCTGCCCAGTTTCGCTGACTAGCAGTCACGAAATGTCTCAAGTATTCTTCAAGCAAATGATTGATTCTTTGGTTTAGCCATCAATTTGAGGATGATTTTCCGTTTAGAACTTTAAGTTTTTACCCATCAGATTGAACAAATAAGTCCAGAACCGGCCTGTAAATCGTGCATCCCTGTCACTAATCACATCCTTTGGCATTCTGAAATACTTGACAACGTTCTTGAAGAATAATTCAGCAGCAACCTGTGACGGACATTCAGTTGGGGCAGCAATAAAAACAGTATTCTTTGAAAACTTATCGACCACAACCATGATTGAAGACAACCCATTAACCTTAGGAAATCCGCTGATAAAATCCATAGAAACCAGTTCCCATGTTTCTTCTGGAATGGGCAGAGGTTGTAGCAAACCTGCCTCTTTCTTCCGTTCTGTTTTATCAAGCTGACAAATAAGACAAATTTTCACATAAGCTTCCACATTGTGCTCCATCTTTGGCCAGAAATAATGTCAGGACAACAACGCCATCATCCTCTCAATACCTGGATGACCAGCCCAAAGTGTATCATGCGTTTCCTTCAACAACTCACGACACAGCCCGTCACCAAGTGGTACCATGATTCTCCCCCCTTTGAAATGGAGAAGATCGTCCTCGATCCAGTATCCCCTCACTACACCTTCTTTCATATGATTCATTGTTTTTATGTACAATGGATCATTTACAGCAGTTGACTTGATATTATCAAGAAAATCTGACTCAAGTCTTGTAATGGAATAAACAACAGGAAAGACGTCTTTCCGACTCAATGCATCCGCAACTTGGTTGTACTTTCCCGGCTTATGCTCCCACACAAAATCATATTCCGCTAAATATTCCTGCCAACGTGCTTGCTTTGGACTCAACTTTTTCTGTCTTTTGAAAAAGGTATTAGCCACATTGTCCGTCCTCACGATGAATTTTGTTCCCAGCAAGTAAACATGTCAGATTTACAAGCAATGAATAACATCAACCATTTCTTTCTCATGAGCCGAATACCTCTGCTCCGCTTCATTCAATTTTCTACTTTCAAAGGCCACAAGATGGCCTTCTTGAACCAGCACACCCCCAACAACTTTGTCAGAAGCATCAATATAGACTTCAAAGGGCAACTCGAAATCAGGAAGCCGCAAGATAAGTTCCGAGGCAATAGCTTCTTTCAACACACCAAACGTAGCACTGCATTTTTCAGACCATGCCCACCTAACATCCTTCTTTAACAAATATGTCAAAGGATCAGCCTTCTTAGAGTAGCCAGCAATGAACTTCCAATAGTAATTAGCCAACCCGAGGAAGGACCTCAATTCTTTCACTGATTTCGGCGCCTGCCATTCCACAATGACCTGCACTTTATTTGGGCCCATTCACACCTGATTTTGGTTTACCAAGTTCCCAAGAAACTTTATCTCCTGTCTTGCAAACTCACATTTCTCCATCTTCACATAGAGATGGTACTCCCTCAAACGAGACAGTACCTTAATCAAATGCGACATGTGATCATCCAAGTTCCTACTATAGATGACTATGTCGTCTAAGTAGACAACGACAAAATCATCTAACTACTCATATAGAACATCGTTCATTAGGTTGCAAACGTAGCAGGGGAATTTGTCAACCAAAACGGCATAACCAGAAATTTGTATGAGCCGTACCTTGTCACACAAGTTGTTTTAGACTCATCTCCTTCCGCTATCCGCACCTGCCAGTAACCAGACCGTAAATCAAGCTTTGTAAACCAGCATGCCTTGCTCAATCTGTCCATCAAATCTTGCACCAATGGAACCGGGTATTTATTCTTCACCGTCACTTTGTTCAATGTTCGATAATCAACACATATCCTTAGAGTCTCATCTTGTTTCTTTTGGAATAAAACAAGTGCACCAAAGGGAGCTTTCGAAGGCTGAATCAGTCTTGCATCAAGTAAATCATTCAACTGTTTCCTCAATTCAGCTAACTCTTTCGGTGCCATTCTGTAAGGAGGTTGAGCAGGTGGCACTGAACCTGGCAGAAACTCAATTTTATGATCAATAGCCCTCCTTTGTGGCAAGTCTTACGGCAATTCAAGTGGCATCACATCAGCAAAGTCACTCAAGATTTGAGCGATGCAGTCCGGTACTTAAACATGTACATCGGGCTTCACTTCTACCATAGCAGCAAGGAAAGTATCATCTCCTCTTCTCGAACCCTTTTCAACCATCATAGTAGAAATTAACGAAGCCCTCCATTGAGTCTCTTATTTTCCGTAAGGATGGACAGCCTTTACAAACCAGGAGTTGTTTCATTCATGATCATTACTCCGTCCAAATGGGGCATTGGAACGAAGCAATGCTTCCTCATGAAATCGATTCCAAGTATCACCTCGAAATCCTCTAAGGGAATCACCATCAGATTGACTTTCCCTTTCCAATTTCCAACAGACATGCGAAAACTATAAGCCATGCCCACCATGGCCACAATGGCTTGTGCCTTGGCATTTACTGTCTTCATATAGGAGGGACATTTGCTCACACTCAATCCATACTTATACACTAAATTGGTCGAGACAAAGGTGTGAGTAGCGCCTGTATCGACCATAGCTATCACAACCTTCTCTCCAATTTTCATTTCGATGTGCATTAGCAAGGAATGAGGGTTCATCTCATTGCTTGTAGCATTTACCAATGAAATAACATTCAGTAATTGTAAAGGATTTACCAATGCAACAACAACTTCTCTACCTTCTCCTTCCCGATTATTTTCAGTGGCAAGCAAAAGCATTCACCCATTATCGATTTGGATAGTTTTTGGCAATGTGAGGGCCGCCGCATGTTCATCAACCATCACTCTTCTTGTTAGCGAAGCCTTTGTTTCTAGCAGGTCCATCAACAATAGCCTTGCCCTTTTCTACAATTTCTTTTCTAAATTCCTTCCTCCACTTCCCTTTCTTCTCCACTTTTTTCTTAGGTTTTGAAGTAGAGGAAATTTCAGAAAGACTCCGGGTACTGCGATAATCCACCAAAGAATCCGTTGCAGCAATCGCACTTGGGAGATCTTTCACGTTTTATCTCCGAAAATCGTTCTGCGCCCATGCTTGCATACCAGAAATAAAATTATGCAACTTGTCATCCTCCGACATGTTCTGAATATCCAGCATCAAGGAAGTGAATTCCTTAATGTAGTCACGAACTGTTCCGGTTTGCCGTAGGCGTTTCAAGCGATCTCTGGCAAGGCCAGATGCATTGCTAGGCAAAAACTGGTCCTTCATTTCCTTATGGAGTTTTTCCCACGTATCAATATTGGGTCTGCCCGCACTTTTGTCATCAGCCATGCGAGTTCTCCACCATAATTTAGCATCTCCCGTGAGGTACATGCTTGTTATGGTCACTTTCTCCCCATTTGGAACTTTGGCAGCAACAAAATATTTCTCCATATCCCATAGAAAGTTATCCAGTTCTTTAGCACTACGCGCTCCACCAAACTCCTTTGGGTCAAGGATCTTCACTTTGGAACATTCTCCACTGCCTTGGCTAGGATCAGCCAACAACCTTCGAAGAACGGTGATTTCCAAGTTAAGATTCTCGTTTTCGTTCTTTAGACCCTCAACCAACACATTCGTGGCTTCACATGTTTGTTGAATGCCATCACGAAATTGTTCCATGCCATCCTTTAGAAGGTGGATCTCAGTAATTAGATCATCCAAATCCAAAGGATCATCAGTCACCCCAATCAGCGCCTCCAACTTTTGAACATGCTCACGCAAGTCCGAAGTGGATCCACCAGCCATCATCAAAATTCACGAGCCACGCTCTGAAACCAGTTGTTACAGGGACAATTTTAGCACCTTCAACACTGCACGGCAGTAGCCAAACTCACAGCCACTCAGCCTTACTTTATTTCGCACACAATTTAGGACTTAGGCAATTTTCAAACTTTAGTAAAACGTAAGAACCACACAGACATACGGGTAAAAACCCAACCTTTATTAATTCTCGCAGAACATACAAAGGAACTCAATTGGAAATGCTCACATATGCTACTTTCCCTCTACCAACGAAATACAACAACATATAAAGGGGCTGCCTAGGGCAGATTTACAAAGGGATATTTATGGGGCTGTTACACAATGTGCCTTGCACATGACAGGCCTAACAACAAGCTAACTACTTAGTTTGAATTTGAATTCAAACTCTTCCCACGAAATTTACTTGTCTTCAGAATTTAGGACAATTGCTCATGTGCTTTGCACATGGCTTTAACTTCCACAACACATGCACAACACACACTTCAGTCACATGACTTGCACACTTGTTTTCCAGCTTTTTGCCCACACGTAGCTTCCTGCCTTGCCTTGTCTTTGGACCATGCCTCGCCCATAAGCTCATGACCATGTCTTGTCACAAACCTTGTCTTCGCATTGATCTGCACGCATGCCTTTGTCAAGTGCCATGCGCCTTCCTTTGCCATAGCCGTCGCCCACAATAAAGTCCGCCTTGCCATCACTCAAGGCACCTTGTCCAGCTGACTTGTCAAAGTCATGCACTAACTTAGACACACATCCAGCTCTATACATTGCTTGCCAACATCCACACAAACCAATGTCAAGGGGCAATGTACAAGCCCTTGACATAGATTCTGCCCGACATTCGTCATGACTCAATATTAGGGGCTAACAGTATGTTATGTGTGAAGAAAGAGTTATTGAAGGCCCAGGAAATACTGGGTATCTCTTTGGGCCTATTCTGGGCCTACTGTTATTGCGTGTACAACTTTTGTAATTACATTCATTATTGGGTCTGTAATAATTCTGTAATAAACTATTGGGGTGTTATTGAAATTGGGAAATGGGTATATTCTAATGTTTGCATAAAAGGGTAGAACTCATGCCTATAGGATTTATATGATCTATTTGCTATCCAACCTGCTATATGTGTCATTAAAATTTCTCCGTGCACTATTAGAATTCATGCCATTAGGGAAATCACATACTCACATAACTTGTATACTATCAAAGCATAAGTGCTCTATTTATTCCGATGTCTAGTGCTATATGTCATTAGACAACATGCCTATAGGAAATAAATGCCAATAATTGCTCTTCAATTTGCACCATGTTAATTAGATATCATGCCTATAGGATTTTAATTATTTAATTCGCTATTGCACCTATAAAACATGCCTACATGAGCTAAATATAAAAAAAAATCAATTCCAATCGCCAATCTTTAGAAATCGTGCCTATAGGATATTGCTACTCGCTCTAAAGTACTGATACTGGACTCTTCAAACGATGTTTATCGCTTAGCCACGCCACTATTAGAAAGCATGAGTAATTCTAAGCATTTACAATAATTTTTACTGTCCCTTACTATGTAAGCCACTTAGAGATCATGTCCATAGGTTTTATTAACTTATAATCTGTAACCTCAATAGCAACTTAGTAGTGTCAGATACTCACAAACCGGTAATTTAGAAATCATAGGTCTAAAGTGGCGCCCCGCATCTGAAATTGCCTGCATATTTGGATCAGATCATATAGAAACGACGTCTATAGAGCTTAATGACTTCAATTTTCCCCAATTCTGAAACTGTCTAATGCCTAACGTAGAAATCTGTTTGCATGCATTTGTTGTCTAATTGCGTAGGCTAACTTGAGCCTTTAACTATCTTTAAGTGAAATCCTATTTGTTTGAATTGTCGCCTAGTTTTGACATTTTCTTAGCAGCCTAAGTAAAGTCTAGAACCACCCAAAATAGAGGCCCAATGCCTCCTGGGCCATAGGTATGGGACGGGTAGTGCACGCATAAGGCAAGACTTATAATTGAACTAGTGCGCTTTAGGTAATAACTTAAAGATAGTAATCGGGTAGCAGGAGATGATAGTCTGTGCCCGCTGAATAATATGAGTGACACCCCATCTTGAGGAAGTTAGGAAGTATTATTTATGTTGCACGGGGTGATCCTTTAGGCTAAAAAACTTAGGACCCCCATCTTATTCCCTTTTATATTTGAATCAAGCGTTTGTATTTACTCAAAGTCTTTTAATAATAAAATTTCTCAAACTTCTTGCTTTCTCTATCTTTGTTTATCTGACTAATTCATATAATTCAAGTCGGCCGGGACCCATAATTGTGGACCTCGAAGGGTGCCTAACACCTTCTCTTCAAGGTAATTTCGAGCCCTTACCCGATTTCTGGTGATGCAAACTAGTCAAACCTGAGTCATATGCAAATAGGTGCCCTAACTCAACTTAAACCGTTATGTGGCGACTCTCCTATTTTAATAGTTCCTCAAAAGAGTTATCACATGTCGAAACCCGATTTCGCAAGAAAAGGGGCGCGACAACATGGCGACTCTGATAGGGATATTTAGGCTCTTACCATAGCAAATTTGGTTTATATGAATTAGTCTTCTCTGATAGACGTGCTTCCTTTTCTCTTATTTTCTGCAATATCCCACTCATGTTTTCCTTTTATTGCTGCATGCACCCTTCCCTTATTCTCCCTTTATTTGAATGCAAATCCCTTCCCTTCTCTTCCCTTTTTTGCACAAATTGGCTATAACATGCGTATTCCTTTTTCTAGCCGTACTTATTTTCTCCAAGTCATTTTTAAATTGCTACATCATGTCTCTCCCCATCCCTACTCCCTCGCTTACTTTATTACAATTCATATATTACACGAACTAACTTCTTCTTGTTTTTCTTCCTTTTTATGTCTTTTATGTTTCATCTTAATACTGCATTTATTGCTTTCACATGTTTTATCATACCAATACTTGACAACGTGTAATTTACCTTTGCATAAATCATGCTCCATATCATATTCCACTCATGCCCAATAATACCATAGCGGCGCTTGATGAGTGTCCGCGCTCTTCTGAAATTACCCTTTAAATCTGGAAAGGCTTATCTGAAATTACCGTGTCTTTCCCTCTCAAGTTGTCCGCTTAGGGGTACCAGTCTAGACTCTTCTAGAAACCACATTCCAATATCAACTGTACATGCATATTGTCAAACTTAGTATGGGTTAGAACGCTGTCCTTGTGATAATCCACGAAGGCAAGCCTTGTCCAAAGTCCGACGGGATTGCCATAATCCCAATAGAAACCATCACGATATGTGCATTATTTGGAGAAAACATGCCGGTATGTTGATAATTAGTGTGACAAGAACCATGTGAAAAGGGTCCTCGTAAATTACCTTCTTTATTGGACATTTGACCAAATAATGCATTGATTGAGGCCGCCACTATGTTTTGGGATGAGAAGAGAGTCGTCTTCCGTTTTGGTGACATAAAAATGGCTCATCTCTTAGAGGAGATTGGAGGCTTCACTGGGCTCCCATGGGACAGTCCTGGTTTGTTGGTACCGGAAAACCGCACTCCTCGAGGTTTCCTGAAAATGATGGGATTCAAGAAAAATGATGAGTTACTCTGTCTGAAGAAATCATACATACCCTTTGAGTTCCTTTATGAAATCTACGGGCATAGAAAGTCATACCGACTTCCTCATGATGAACTTGCTATTACTTCTTTGGGTTGGACACACCGCCGGGCTTTTGTATTCATTATCTGTTTTTTGGGGATGCTGATATTTTCAATTAAGGGGGAGAGGATCCACACTCGCCTAGCTGTGGTCGCTAGGAATTAATGAAGGGAATTGAGGGACAAACTTACACCACCGTCCCTATAATCCTGGCTGAAATGTATCGGGCTCTAGATTGCTGCAAAAAAAGGTTTGGGCACTTCAAGGGTTGTAATCTGTTGTTGCGGTTTGGTTATTAGAACACTTTCAAAGAGGTGAATATCTTCAAGAACTTTTGTGACGACCGCTGAATGACCACATAGTCTACCATCATCCGAAAAGAATGACATTTATCCCTAATAGGTTTGCGCAACCTGGAAATATTGTGAGTTGGGTGCGTTTCTTCATCCATTTTACTGATGAAAAGGTACACTAGATGTTTGAGTGGTTCTCTAGTGGCGAGTTCATTATCAGGTCAAGAGAAACCACTCATCTAGTACTGATCGGGTTAAGAGGAATCTACCCTTATGCTCCTATAAGGGTAATAAGGCAAGCTGGGAGAAAGAAAGTTATACCTTGGGTTTCCAACATGGTCCAGTACAAAGCAGACTTTAAGGGGAACTCCATTCCATTCAAGTTCTAGGCACAGCATATGTTGAATCAAAAGATCATTGTGGAGAGAGATACCATCGAGCCAGATCGGTATCATGCCAGCGTGTGTACTTCTATCCATCTTGGTTGGTATATGATATAACGGGGGATGTCAAGCCAGGGATTAATCTGAAAATAGGATTATGGGATTATGGACGACGTCGCTGAAACACAATTCAAATATAGGATGTTGTGCAAAAGGGTTTTCGAGTCTGAAGTCAGGCTTTTGGAGCAACATAAAGTAGACATGGAAGAAATCTATGAGTGGAAAGAAATCACTACTAAATCAACAGAGAGGTTGGAATATCTGGAGCAAGTGTTGATGGAGCTTGAGGGAAAGATGAGAAAAAGGATCTCAGACTGTCAGAATTCAGAGGGCAACGAAGGAGGGCATCTAGCAAGTTATCTGCTATTGGACATGCGCGACCTAGGGAACCTGATTGATGGAGCCAAGAAGGACAAGCATGAAGAAGGTCCCTCTGGGACCAAGTAGATTAGGAAATAATGTTTTACTGCTTTCTAGACTCGTTTTAGACTTTGATTGTAATAAGTCAAATGCCATTAGTAACTTCTTCTCATTATTGTTGTTTTAGTAGAGATTTGGTTCATTTTAACATTAATGAAATGACGCAATTATTGGCATCAATTTTCACCAAATCTATATGTCGCTTAGGCCTACCTCGGGCCCAACGAGGTCCCTATAATTAGGACGAGAATTTATATTTCCGCAATACATGTTTAAATACCACAAACATCCTTCTAATACTCCCTACTAATTTGGTTACCTTTTGTTTTTCTTTTCTTTTGTTTATTCCCATTCCCTCAGGTTGGTTCGTGCATACAAGCATCATCAGCATATCATACCAGATCCAAAGGTCCTCCACCTCCTTCTCCACAAAGTGATCCCAAGAACAAAGGAAAAGCCAAAATGGATGATATGAGCGGTATCAAAAAAGACAATTCTACTCACGCAGAGAATGTTGAAAGTTCAGATGGTCGGAGTACTCCGGCACAGAACGATTTGGTCTTACAGTTGGAACAAAAAACACTGGAGTTATAAGAGGAGCTTGAGCAGGTCCAGAACTTGGCAAACCTTTCCCTCACCCTGAATGTTCCCGACATTAACCAACAAAATGCCCAAAACCCAACACCTCCCCAAAACACACAAAACCAACACCCGCAAAATCCTCCCGCACCTCACCAATATGCCACACCTCCTCAAAATCCCAACCCTCCACCAGTACCGACCCCTCCACAATATCATCACCATCCGGCCCAGTATCCATAAACCACCACCTATCACACTCCTCAAAATGCACCACAACCTACTCCTGATCCCCAAAACTCAACCAACAACCAACAACCACCACTACGCCCAAATTCCTGGAGTCCATCAAAGCAACCTCATATAAGTGGAAACCTTACCCCACACTCCACACCTGACCCCAGTACACACCAGAGTCCGCCGAAAAGGACCTGCTCATCAAGAACATGGTGGAGGAACTCAAGAAACTTACAGGCATAGTCAAAAACGTCGAAGGTGGTAAAGGCATCGAGGGTTTAAATTATGAGGATTTGTGTATTCAGCCGGATGTAGAACTGCCAGCGAAAGTAAGGCCAGCACTGGAAGAAAAACAGATGAATAAGTTCTTTTTCCGAGCTCAGGATCCGCCGTACTACGAGAAACTGATGGTTATTGAAAATCATAAATTTTCTGACATCATCAAATTGGGAGAAAGAATAGAAGAAGAGATTAAAAGTGGAACGGTGACAAATTTTGAAGCACTCCAAACCACAAACAAAGCCTTGCAATCAGGTGATATTTCTAAAAAGAAACAAGTAGGGAGTAATGGTGGCCCAAGGTCCAAAGTCTCCTCTCACATACCAAACACCCCCACCCACATATCAGCCTTCACCTCCCAGATACTAACAACCCGCAGCCACTTACCATACTTATAACACCCAGCCAGCACTCTACCATTCACCACCAGCCTTCCAAAACTACCAAAAACCTAGACAAAATTTCGACCACAGACCGCCCAGAATATACACCCCAATTGCTGAACCAATAGATCAACTGTACGAGAGACTGAAGGTTGCCGATTATGTCACTCTTATTCCCATTGTTGCTATAGAAAACTCCTCCCAGTGGATTAATCCAAATAATACATGTGCCTACCACTCAGGCATGAAGGGCCATACTATTGATGAATGTCGCACTTTGAAGGATAAGATCCATACATTGATTGACACTAAATCTATACAAGCAAAAGAGGATGCACCTAATGTCCGTAACAATCCTCTCCTGGATCACAGGGGCGAGGGGGTGAATGTGATAGAAACCGATGAAGAATGGGATCCGGAAGGGTCAATTGGACTCATTCATGAAGGGGATGAGCCTAAAATACCTCTAGTCACTCTTACACCTATCGTGGTACAGATTCAAGCACCGATTGAGGTTGAGATAGCCACACCAACTTTGTTTGAGGTCTAAGTGACAACACCCTCAACCGCGCCAACCCCGTTTGAGGTTGAAGTGACAACACCCTTCACTGTGATGTTCACACCTACACCGTCCTTTAAGTCCAATTCTATACCCTGGGACTATGTTGCGGAAGCGAGAACGAAAGGAGAAAATGGAAGAAACAGGTGCAGCACAAGGCATGACCAGAATTGGTAGGGTTTATACGCCCGAACATTTGGGAGGAACAAGTAAAAAGCCCACTTCTAAGCCGCGTGTCATTGAGACCGGCCCAGACGATATTTGGAGAAAGGTGCAGGCGAGAGAATATTTTGTGGTCGATCATCTGAACAAAACTCCTACTCAAATATCCATTCTATCACTACTGCAAAACTCTAAGGTGCGTAGGAATGCGTTAATGAATGTGTTGAACGAGGCCTATGTACCCAATAACATTACTAGTGGGGAGATGACCAATATGGTAGGGCAGGTATTGGAAAGTCACAAGATTACTTTTCACGAAGAAGAACTGTCGCGGGAAGGACTGAGTCACAACAGGGTACTGCATATTACAGTGGAGAGTGAGGACAAATTCATTTCCAGGGTCCTCATAGATGGAGGTTAAGGTCTCAACATCTGTTCATTAACCACTTTGAAGAGGTTGGGTAAGGGTCTGCATGAGATACGAGCGGGGAGTATGAACATGAAAGAATTCGATGGGTCCCAAAGGGCCACAATTGAGGAGACCAACCTCTATTTACAGATAGGCCCAACCTGGTTTGATGTTGAATTTCAAGTGCTAGATATATCCGCCACATACAATCTGTTGTTGGGGTGACCTTGGATACATGTTGATGGGGTCGTAGCCTTTACTCTACATCAGGCCGTGAAGTTTGAATGCAATCATCAGGAAGTAATCATCCATGGGAAAGGAAGTAATCCTATTTATACCAATCAAACTGTTCCGGTTGTTGAGAATAGAAGGAAGTTGGGTGGAGAAACATACTATCGCATCGAGCGTGTCAACGCAATTGAGAAGGATAAATGGTGGAGCAGCAAAAAAAAAGTATATTGGCATGGACAGGGTATGAACCTGGTAAGGATCTCGGTAAGAATCTCCAAGGTATCACTAAATCAATACAACTAAAGCATCACGGAACAACCTTTGGGCTTGGATATAAGTACACCTGGAAGGAGTATAACGATTGGTCGCCGTCATGGCGTGGTCCTTATTACCCTCTTGAGCAGCCGGTACCACATTTGAGCCAGACATTTCATCAAGCTGACATGATGTGGGGATCTGAAGAAGACGAAGTTCTAGATGGCATAAGGAATCCGTTCTTGGGAGATGAAGACATGGACTGCAGTGCAATAGTTGAGGAGGAGCAGGAGGAAAGCCTCGTCATTCAGACAACGGAGAAGGGAGCTCTTCTCAAGAATTGGACTGCTACACCATCAAGGGTCCGTCGAGTTCCTGGGTAGCCTGGCAATTAGCATCATTTACTTTGAGAACAATTTTATGGGCATTTTAAGGCACTTTTCAGTATTTTGTTAATCGTTTTTGCTTTGAAATAATTAATTGGATCATTAAAATTGCGTTTGTTTGATGTTTTAGTATTTATCAATTGTTTGATCTTTTAGTATTTATTATTATCCTTTACATTTTCTCTCTACCGCGTTATTATTACTTATCCTGATGAACCTACAACTGTGATATGTAATGAGACAATGCAACATAAGGATAGTGATTTAGAGGAAATAGAAGAAGATACAATACCTGAGGAAATTGTCAGAGAAGTGAAATTTTTTTAGAACAAGCCTAAGTCCAATTTGGATGAAACCGAGAAAGTCAATTTGGGAGATTTGCGAGACCATTTCGGCCTATTCATGGCTAAGCTCTATTGGGCGGACAATTACCTTTCTTTCGAAACAGTCAAGGAAACACATGTAAGCATTCACCTATCGCCATCCGAGAAAGAAGAGTGCATCCGCTTCCTGAAGGAATATGAGGATATTTTCGCATGGTCTTATGATGATATGACTGGTTTGAGCACATCTATAGTGGCTCATAAACTACCTACCAACCCTATGTGTCTGCCTGTAAAGCAGAAGCTCAAAAAGTTAAAGCCAGATATGAGTCTGAAAATAAAAGAGGAAGTCACCAAGCAGATCAAAGCTAAGGTTCTCAAAGTGGTTGAATATCCAACCTGGTTGGCTAATATCGTTCAAGTTCTGAAGAAGAATATGAAAGTCAGAGTATGTGTCGACTATCAAGATTTAAACAGAGCAAGTCCTAAAGATAATTTCCCGTTGTGCAACATACATATACTGATCGACAATTGTGCAAGCATGAACTCCAGTTTTTTGTGGATTGCTTCGCGGGATATCATCAGATCTGGATGGATGAAGAAGATGCTGAAAAGATAGCATTTATTACTCCATGGGGAGTATAATGCTACAAAATGATGTCGTTTGTCCTGAAGAATGCTGGAGCCACTTATATGAGGGCCATGAAAACCATTTTCCATGACATAATATACAAGGAGATAAAAGTGTACATGGATGATGTCATCATCAAATCCAAGAAGGGTACAGATCACATAGCAGACTTGAGGAAGTTCTTTGAACGACTTTGAAGGTTTAATTTGAAACTGAACCCCACAAAATATGCTTTTGGGGTCCCTGCTGGAAAGTTGTTAGGATTCATCGTCAGCTGCCGAGGAATTGAGTTAGACCCGTAGAAAGTTAAGGCCATCCAAGACTTGCCACCTCCAAAGAACAAGAAAGATGTGATGAGTTTCTTAGGGTGTCTCAACTACATTAGTCGTTTCATAGCACAATCAACTGTGATATGTGAACCAATTTTCAAAATGCTGAAGAAAGATGCCGCAATAAGTTGGACTGAAGAATGTCAGAAAGCTTTTGACAAAATCAAGGAATATTTGTCCACACCACTAGTCCTGGTCCCGTCGAAACCTGGGAGACCTCTGCTACTCTATTTGTCCGTACTATACGGGACTTTCGGTGTGTCTTGGGACAACACGATGAGACGGGAAGAAAAGAGCAGACCATATACTATCTGAGTAAGAAGTTCACACCCTATGAAGCACAATATTCTTTGCTGGAACGTACCTGCTATGCTCTGACATGGATAGCTCAAACGTTGAGGCACTACTTCTGTGCCTACACCACGTATCTCATATCAAGGATGGATCCTCTAAAATACATTTTCTAAAAACTCATGCCTATAGGGAAGTAGGAAAAATGGAAGATACTATTGAGTGAATTTGACATCGTCTATGTAACTCAGAAAGCGGCCAAGAGACAGGCATTAGCTGATATTTTCAATTAAGGGGGAAAGGATCCACACTCGCCTAGCTATGGTCGCTAGGACTTTAATGAAGGGAACTGAGGGACAAACTTACACCATCGTCCCTATGATCCTGGCTGAAATGTATCGGGCTCTAGATTGCTGCAAAAAAGGGTATGGGAACTTCGAGGGTTGTAATTTGTTATTGCAGTTTGGTTATTAGAACACTTTCAAAGTGGTGAATATCGTCAAGAACTTTTGTGACGACCGCTGAATGACCACATAGCCTACCATCATCCAAAAAGAATGACATTTATCCCTAATAGGTTTGCGCAACCTGGAAATCTTGTGAGTTGGGTGCGTTTCTTCAGCGATTTTACTGACGAAAAGGTACACTAGATGTTTGAGTGGTTCTCTAGTGGCGAGTTCATTATCAGGTCAAGAGAAACCACTCATCTAGTACTGATCGGGTTAAGAGGAATCTACCCATATGCTCCTATAAGGGTAATAAGGCAAGCTGGGAGAAAGCAAGTTATACCTTGGGTTTCCAACATGGTCCAGTACAAAACAGACTTTAAGGGGAACGCCATTCCATTCAAGTTCTAGGCACATCATATGTTGAATCAAAAGATCATTGTGGAGAGAGATACCATCGAGCCAGATCGGTATCATGCCAGCGTGTGTACTTCTATCCATCTTGGTTGGTATATGATATAACGGGGGATGTCAAGCCAGGGATTAATCTTAAAATAGGATTATGGACGACGTTGCTGAAGCACAAGTCAAATATAGGATGCTGTGCAAAAGGGTTTTCGAGTCTGAAGTCAGGCTTTTGGAGCAACACTACTAAATCTACGAGTGGAAAGAAATCACTACTAAATCAACAGAGAGGTTGGAATATTTGGAGCAAGTGTTGATGGAGCTTGAGGGAAAGATGAGAAAAAGGATCGCAGACTTTCAGAATTCAGAGGGCAACGAAGGAGGGCATCTAGCAAGTTATCTGCTATTGGACATGCGCGACCTGGGGAACCTGATTGATGGAGCCAAGAAGGACAAGCATGGAGAAGGTCCCTCTGGGACCAAGTAGATTAGGAAACAATGTTTTACTGATTTCTAGACTCATTTTAGACTTTGATTGTAATAAGTCAAATGCCATTAGTAACTTCTTCTCATTATTGTTGTTTTAGTAGAGATTTGGTTCATTGTCACATTAATGAAATGACGCAATTATTGGCATCAATTTTCACCAAATCTATATGTCGCTTAGGCCTACCTCGGGCCCAATGAGGTCCCTATAATTAGGACGAGAATTTATATTTCCGCAATACATGTTTAAATACCACAAACATCCTTCTAATACTCCCTACTGATTTGGTTACCTTTTGTTTATCTTTTCTTTTGTTTATTCCCATTCCCTCAGGTTGGTTCGTGCATACTGGCATCATCAGCATATCATACCAGATCCAAAGGTCCTCCACCTCCTTCTCCACCAAGTGATCCCAAGAACAAAGGAAAAGCCAAAATGGATGATATGAGCGGTATCAAAAAAGACAACGCTACTCACGCAAAGAATGTTGAAACTTCAGATGGTCGGAGTACTCCGGCACAGAACGTTTTGGTCTTACAGTTGGAACAAAAAATACTGGAGTTATAAGGGGAGCTTGAGCAGGTCCGAAACTTGGAAAACCTTTCCCTCACCCTGAATTTTCCCGACATTAACGAACAAAACGCCCAAAACCCAACACCTCCCCAAAACACACAAAACCAACACCAGCAAAATCCTCCCGCACCTCACCAATATGCCACACCTCCTCAAAATCCCAACCCTCCACCAGTACCGACCCCTCCACAACATCATCACCATCCGGACCAGTATCAACAAACCATCACCTATCACACTCCTCAAAATGCACCACAACCTACTCCTGATCCCCAAAACTCAACCAACAACCAACAACCACCACTACGCCCAAATTCCTGGAGTCCATCAAAGCAACCTCATATAAGTGGAAACCTTACCCCACACTCCACAACAAACCCTGTACACAACAGAGTCCGCCGAGAAGGACCTGCTCATCAGAACATGTTGGAGGAACTCAAGAAACTTACAGGCAGAGTCAAAAATGTCGAAGGTGGTAAAGGCATTGAGGGTTTAAATTATGAGGATTTGTGTATTCAGCCCGATGTAGAGCCGCCAGAGGGTTACAAACCTCCTAAGTTTGAATTGTTCGACGAGACAGGTGATCCGAAGGTACATTTGAGAACGTATTATGACAAGCATGGTTGGCAAGGATGAAAGACTATGCATAAAGATGTTCATGAGGAGCCTTACTGGAGACGCCATGTCTTGGTACATTAGTCAAAATCCTAAGAAATGGGTTAATTGAGTGAGCATGGCATCAGATTTTATGGGTCGGTTCAAGTTTAATACGAAAAACGCAGACGTTTTCTATATTCAGAATCTTAAGAAGAAGCCAACGGAAACTTTCCGCGAGTATGATACTCGGTGGAGGTCGGAAGCTGCGAAAGTAAGGCCAGCACTGGAAGAAAAACAGATGAATAAGTTCTTTGTCCGAGCTCAGGATCCGCAGTACTACGAGAGACTAATGGTTATTGAAAACCATAAATTTTCTGACATCATCAAATTGGGAGAAAGAATAGAAGAAGGGATTAAAAGCGGAATGGTGACAAATTTTGAAGCACTCCAAACCACAAACAAAGCCTTGCAATCAGGTGATATTTCTAAAAAGAAAGAAGTAGGGAGTAATGGTGGCCCAAGGTCCAAAGTCTCCTCTCACATACCAAACACCCCCACCCACATATCAGCCTTCACCTCCCAGATAGTAACAACCCGCAGCCACTTACCATACTTATAACACCCAGCCAACACTCTACCATTCACCACCAGCCCGCCAAAACTACCAAAAACCTAGACGAAATTTTGACCACAGACCGCCCAGACAATACACCCCAATTGCTGAACCCATAGATCAACTGTACGAGAGACTGAAGGTTGCCGGTTATGTCACTCTTATTCCCGTTGTTGCTATAGAAAACTCCTCCCAGTGGATTAATCCAAATAATACATGTTCCTACCACTCAGGCATGAAGGGCCATACTATTGATGAATGTCGCACTTTGAAGGATAAGATCTATACATTGATTGACACTAAATCTATACAAGCAAAAGAGGATGCACCTAACGTCCGTAACAATCCTCTCCCGGATCACAGGGGCGAGGGGGTGAATGTGATAGGAACCGATGAAGAATAGGATCCGGAAGGGTCAAATGGACTCATTCGTGAAGGGGATGAGCCTAAAATACATCCAGTCACTCTCACACCTATAGTGGTACAGATTCAAGCACCGATTGAGGTCGAGAGAGCCACACCAACTTTGTTTGAGGTCTAAGTGACAACACCCTCAGCCGCGCCAACCCCGTTTGAGGTTGAAGTGACAACACCCTTCACTGTGACGGTCACACCTACACCGTCCTTTAAGTCCAATGCTATACCCTAGGACTATGTTGCGGAAGCGAGAAGGGAAGGAGAAAATGGAAGAAACAGGTGCCGCACAAGGCATGACCAGAATTGGTAGGGTTTATACGCCCGAACATTTGGGAGGAACAAGTAAAAAAACCACTTCTAAGCCGCATGTCATTAAGACCGGCCCATACGATATTTGGAGAAAGGTGCAGGCGAGAGAATATTTTGTGGTCGATCATCTGAACAAAACTCCTACTCAAATATCCATTCTATCACTACTGCAAAACTCTGAGGTGCATAGGAATGCATTAATGAATGTGTTGAACGAGGCCTATGTACCCAATAACATTACTAGTGGGGAGATGGACAATATGGTAGGGCAGGTATTGGAAAGTCACAAGATTACTTTTCACGAAGAAGAACTGTCGCGGGAAGGACTAAGTCACAACAGGGTACTGCATATTACAGTGGAGTGTGAGGACAAATTCATTGCCAGGGTTCTGATAGACGGAGGTTAAGGTCTCAACATCTGTTCATTAACCACTTTGAAGAGGTTGGGTAAGGGTTTGCATGAGATACGAGCGGGGAGTATGAACGTGAAAGAATTCGATGGGTCCCAAAGGGCCACAATTGGGGAGACCAACCTCTATTTACAGATGGGCCCAACCTGGTTTGATGTTGAATTTCAAGTGCTAGATATATCTGCCACATACAATCTGTTGTTGGGGCGACCTTGGATACATGCTGATGGGGTCGTAGCCTCTATTCTACATCAGGCCGTGAAGTTTGAATGCAATCATTAGGAAGTAATCATCCATGGGAACGGAAGTAATCCTATTTATACCAATCAAACTGTTCCGGTTGTTGAGAATAGAAGGAAGTTGGGTGGAGAAATATACCATCGCATCGAGTGTGTCAACACAATTGAGAAGGATAAATGTTGGAGCAGCAAAAAAAAAGTATATTGGCATGGACAGGGTATGAACCTGGTAAGGATCTCGGTAAGAATCTCCAAGGTATCACTAAATCAATACAACTAAAGCATCACAACACAACCTTTAGGCTTGGATATAAGTACACCTGGAAGGAGTATAACGATTGGTCGCCGTCATGGCGTGGTCCTTATTACCCTCTTGAGCAGCCGGTACCACATCTGAGCCAGTCATTTCATCAAGCCGACATGATGTGGGGATCTGAAGAAGACGAAGTTCTAGATGGCATAAGGAATGCGTTCTTGGGAGATGAAGACATGGACTGTAGTGAAATAGTTGAGGAGGACAAGGAGGAAAGCCTCGTCATTCAGACAACGGAGAAGGGAGCTCTTCTCAAGAATTGGACTGCTACACAATCAAGGGCCCGTCGAGTTCCTGGGTAGCCAGGCAATTAGCATCATTTACTTTGAAAACAATTTTATGGGCATTTTAAGGCACTTTTCAGTATTTTGTTTTAATCATTTTTGCTTTGAAATAATTAATTGGATCATTAGAATTGCGTTGGTTTGATGTTTGAGTATTTATCAATGGTTTGATCTTTTAGTATTTATTATTATCCTTTACATTTTCTCTCTACCGCGTTATTATTACTTATCCTGATGAACCTACAACTGTGATATGTAATGAGACAATGCAACATAAGGATAGTGATTCAGAGGAAATAGAAGAAGATACAATACCTGAGGAAATTGTCAGAGAAGTGGAAAATTTTGAGAACAAGCCTAAGTCCAATTTGGATGAAACCGAGATAGTCAATTTTGGAGATTTGCGAGACCATTTCGGCCTATTCATGGCTAAGCTCTATTGGGCGGACAATTACCTTTCTTTCGAAACAGTAAAGGAAACACATGTAAGCATTCACCTATCGCCGTCCGAGAAAGAAGAGTGCATCCGCTTCCTGAATGAATATGAGGATATTTTCGCATGGTCTTATGATGATATGACTGGTTTGAGCACATCTATAGTGGCTCATAAACTACCTACCAACCCTATGTGTCTGCCTGTAAAGCAGAAGCTCAAAAAGTTCAAGCCAGATATGAGTCTGAAAATAAAAGAGGAAGTCACCAAGCAGATCAAAGCTAAGGTTCTCAAAGTGGTTGAATATCTAACCTGGTTGGCTAATATCGTTCAAGTTCTGAAGAAGAATGAGAAAGTCAGAGTATGTGTCGACTATCAAGATTTAAACAGAGCAAGTCCTAAAGATGATTTCCCGTTGCGCAACATACATATACTGATCGACAATTGTGCCAAGCATGAACTCCAGTTTTTTGTGGATTGCTTCGCGGGATATCATCAGATCTGGATGGATGAAGAAGATGCTGAAAAGATAGCATTTATTACTCCATGGGGAGTATAATGCTACAAAATGATGTCGTTTGTCCTGAAGAATGCTGGAGCCACTTATATGAGGACCATGAAAACCATTTTCCATGACATAATATACAAGGATATAGAAGTGTACATGGATGATGTCATCATCAAATCCAAGAAGGGTACAGATCACGTAGCAGACTTGAGGAAGTTCTTTGAACGACTTTGAAGGTATAATTTGAAATTGAACCCCACAAAATATGCTTTTGGGGTCCCTGCTAGAAAGTTGTTAGGATTCATCGTCAGCCGCCGAGGAATTGAGTTAGACCCGTAAAAGGTTAAGGCCATCCAAGATTTGCCACCTCCAAGGAACAAGAAAGATGTGATGAGTTTCTTAGGGTGTCTCAACTACATTAGTCGTTTCATAGCGCAATCAACTGTGATATGTGAACCAATTTTCAAACTGCTGAAGAAAGATGCCGCAATAAGTTGGACTGAAGAATGTCAGAAAGCTTTTGACAAAATCAAGGAATATTTGTCCACACCACTAGTCCTGGTCCCGTCGAAACCTGGGAGACCTCTGCTACTCTATTTGTCCGTACTATACGGGACTTTTGGTTGTGTCTTGGGACAACACGATGAGACGGGAAGAAAAGAGCAGACCATATACTATCTGAGTAAGAAGTTCACACCCTATGAAGCACAATATTCTTTGCTGGAACGTACCTGCTATGCTCTGACATGGATAGCTCAAAAGTTGAGGCACTACTTCTGTGCCTACACCACATATCTCATATCAAGGATGGATCCTCTAAAATACATTTTCTAAAAACCCATGCCTATAGGGAAGTAGGAAAAATGGCAGATACTATTGAGTGAATTTGACATCGTCTATGTAACTCAGAAAGCGGCCAAGGGACAGGCATTAGCGGATCATCTGGTAGAAAACCCTATAGGAGGAGAATACGAACCGCTGAAAATGTATTTTCTCGATGAAGAAGTATCATTTGTAGGGGAAGATATCACTGAAACATACAATGGTTGGAGGACGTTCTTCAATGGGGATGCAAATCTCAAAGGAGTGGGTATTGGAGCAGTTTTACTATCAGAGTCATGTCAACACTATCCGGTATCCGCAAAACTCAGATTTTTGTGTACCAACAATATGGAGGAATATGAGGCTTGCATCTTGGGGCTCAAGTTGGCCATTGACATGAACATTCAAGAATTGCTGGTAATGGGTGATTTAGACCTTTTGGTATATCAGGTTCTAGGAGAATGGGCTACAAAGAATACCAAAATATTACCATATCTGTACTATGTGCAAAAGTTGATGAAAAGATTCACAAAGATAGAGTTCAAACATGTTCCGAGAATCCAGAATGAGTTCGCAGATGCATTGGCCATGCTATCTTCCATGATACAACACCTAGACAAGAATTTCATCGACCCTATTCCAGTAGGGATCCATAACCAGCGATCTTATTGTGCTCATGTTGAAGAGAAACTGATGGGAATATGTGGTTCCATGACATCAAAGAATACTTGGCAAAAGAAGAATACCCAGATCATGCAAATAACACTAAAAACACACAGTCCGAAGATTGTCCAACCATTTCTTCCAAAGTGGAGGAATTCTGTACAGAAGGACTCCAGATTTGGGATTATTACGGTGTGTTGACGCCAAGTAAGCTTCCAAACTTCTCAAAGAGATACATGCCGGAACTTGCAGACCACACATGAACGATTTTGTTTTAGCTAAGAAGATATTAAGAGCAGGATATTTTTGGATGACTATGGAGACGGTCTGCATCAGGTATGTCCAAAAGTGTCATAAATGCCAAGTACATGCGGATATGATACGAGTGTCACCATATGAACTCAACGCAACAAGTTCACCTTGGCCTTTCTCCACTTGAGGAATGGATGTCATCGGTCTGATCAAACTTGCCGCTTCAAATGAGCACAAGTTCATTCTAGTGGCCATAGACGATTTCACAAAATGGGTTGAAGCTGCATCTTACAAGGGTGTAACTAAGAAAGTCGTTGCAGATTTTGTCAGGGATCGTATTGTTTGCCGATTCGGGGTGCCAGAATCCATCATCACCGACAACACTGCCAACCTTAACAGTGACTTAATGAGATCTATGTGTGAAACCTTCAAGATCAAGCATAAGAATTCCACATCATACAGGCCTCAAATGAATGGAGTTGTGGAAGCCGCCAACAAGAACATCAAGAAAATATTGAGAAAGATGGTAGATAATCACAAATAATGGCACGAGAAGTTACCATTTGCCTTATTGGGACATCGTACCACAGTTCGCACATCAACCAGGGAAACCCCCTACTTGCTGGTCTACTGTACTGAAGTTGTTATTCCCACCGAAGTCAAAATTTCTTCTTTAAGAATCTTACAAGAAGCTAAACTCAGTGATGAAGAATGGACATGAAGTTTCTATGAACAATTGGCTCTCATCGATGGGAAAAGAATGAATGTGGTATGCCATGGTCAACTTTACCAGAAAAGAATGTCCAGAGCTTTCAACAAAAGGGTCAGACCTAGACTGTTCACACCGGGGCATACCAGTGAGAAACAAAAGGGTCACCTTGTCTTGATTCTCGTTTAAGAGGGGATATGTAGGAAGACCGTGGGCTCGTTCACATCTCAATAAAATATTCATTTTTACCATGGTAAGAAACTGGGGTAGAATTTTAAGGAGGACCCTCAAAATTCCAGAGCAAGTTCCGCCAACTTCATCATATGCATAACAGTCAAAGAATTGCTTATTAAACTGGGGAAGAATTTTGAGGAGGACCCTCAAAATTCTAATGCAAGGGAGTCACAATGTCTCTAAAGTGTCACAATCGTTGGTTCATCCGACTTACTTGATATTACATACTACTATATTTTAATTAACCACATTCATCAAATGCACGCATATTTTCTCGAAAAATTTATTTTTATAAACAGCCAGATGCTACCTAGGGTAACTCGGACAGGATGTCGAGACAGGAACAAAAGCAAAGCAAGCAGGCGAAGGCACGGACCAACATTCCCCGCAAAACTCACGATTTTTTCTTTGGATGCAGGCACAATGAATATTCACAACACATCAAAATCACTTTCTTCATAACAACAAAGTTGCCAAACGCAAACACGTCTCCAGCTAAGAAATACTCAGCTTTCTCACTCATTATGTTACTTGCGTGAGACTAAATATTGTCTCCCAAATTGCATGAGACTAAGCATTGTCTCCCAAATTGCATGAGACTAAGCATTGTCTCCTAGTTGCATGAGACAAAGCATTGTCTCCTCTTTTGGATAAGGCTAAGCATTGCCTTTCTTTGCATGAGGCTAAGCATTGCCTCCATAATTGCATAAGGCTAATCATTGCCTTTCTTTGCATGAGACTAAACATTGTCTCCCAAATTGCATGAGACTAAGCACTGTCTCCTGAATTGCATGAGACTAAGCACTATCTCCCGAATTGCATGAGACTAAGCACTATCTCCCGAATTGCATGGGACTAAGCAATGTCTCCCAAATTGCATGAGACTAAGCACTGTCTCCTAACTGCATGAGACTAAGCATTGATTTTCTTTGCATGAGGCTAAGCATTGCCTCCATAATTTCATAAGGCTAAGCATTGCCTTTCTTTGCATGAGACTAAACATTGTCTCCCAAATTGCATGAGACTAAGGAATGTCTCCTAATTGCATGAGACTAAGCATTATCTCCTCTATTACATAAGACTAAACATTGACTTTCTTTGTATGAGGCTAAGCATTGCCTCCATAATTTCATACGGATAAGCATTGCTTTTCTTTGCATGAGACTAAGCATTGTATCCTAATTGCATCAAGATTAAATATCGTCTCTTCTTCTTGCATAAGGCTAAGCATTGCCTCTTCGATTGTCTAAAGTTAAGCATCGCCTTATCCTTGCATAATACCAAATGCTACATCCATTATGCTATTTGAAACCTAACACTATTTTCTATTTGCATGGGGCTAAGCACTGACCCAATCTTACACAAAACTAAGCTATGTCTTGTTTCTCTTTGCATACAACCAAGCATCATGTCTTTGCATCTCATGGGCTGAAACATCGCCATTTTCCCAAAGGAGTCATAGTCCGAAGACATCATCCTCATAGCTGGAAGACACCATGCCATGGCCTAAGGATCTCTCAATATTTCATGTCATTATTCAAAAGCATCATGGTTCAAAGGCACCATTCCCATGGCCCGAGGACATCATTTCATATCATGCGAATCCCTTATCATGTGATTCATGCCCAGGACGTCATGGTCTAAGGACATCATCCTCACCGTCCAAAGACATCTTTCATGGTCCAAAAGGAATTTGCATCATATTTAAATTCTCGCGATAATCCCATATATACTTACATGCATTATGTTTAAGTTTTGCAGGTAATCTAGGAGGTAACCGCTCTCTTAACGGGAGCTATCTTCACTCCAGTTTCTGTTCAATGTTCACATCCTGCAATTATTTCAAACACAACCAACCACCATCAGTTACCCATTTTCACTTGACAACCATTCAAACGCTCATTTTGAAATACATCCATAACTTCTCAGATTCACATTCGTGATTTTGCACAAATTCATCTGATACTGTACTACCCCAAAAGAAACTTTTCCGAAACATACGACCACTCCAATAACAACTCCATCGGTTCAGTTCACCTATGGATCCAGAACTACACACGGCCTGATTCCCATAACACCAGGGATATGTAGGCAACTCAGGAACCAGGGTTCGATCTCCATTTTTCAAATCACCCTATTCGGTCAAAATTGGTCATCATTTCTTTACCCGTCAACTTTTTCTTCATTCCCGGGTAAAGAGGGGCAGTTGTTGATACCCAATTTTTCCCTCATATTTAAAACACATATATATACTTTCAAAATAGCATGCTTGCATCATTATTTAGTTTACAAACCTATACAAGCATTTTCTATAATTTTTCATAATTTTTAAAAGCTCTAAATTAATTTCTTTTTATATTTTTAATATATGAATATCTATTAATTATCCTTTAAATTATTTTGTGATGACTTAATCATCCTAATTTATTACTTAGGAACTCTAATGCACTAAGATTCTGGATTCTTGCTCTTTGTTGATATTCAGAGTACTGTGGGATTTGGATCTTTCTTATTGTCTGTTTAACTGGTGAGTCTCTTGGCTTTACGATTTCAATTCCATGACAACATGTGTTCTTAGACCATCTCTATGTAACTTTTCTAGCACTACATTCGTATTATGATTTGAACCTCTTCAGCATGTGGCTTTTTGCTTAAACTCTCTAGTTTTGAGATATGTTATTTGAATATGCTTCACCTGAATAATTTGGACCTTCTTAAGTTCATTTAGCCTGATGTATTGGTACCTGAATGCCTACATTAATGTTTGACATGAGTTTGCTTCCCTACTCTATGCTGAATTCCTGCAATGATTGCCTCACATCTGTAACGTGTTATAATATGTGACTTGCTCCCTTGCTATTGTGTTACTCAACATGTCTTTGGCTTACTTGATTCCATATCCTTTTAGTGATTATTTGAGACTTTAGAGTAGCTGTCCCAACTTGTGTTTCCTTACCATTTTGATACTATTTTGTTTCATGATGTAAGTTAACATGTCTATCTTTCGATATTGTGATGGATACTTGGGACCCCTAGGCTTTAAACTCTTTAAGTTGGTACTCTACCTAGACCTATTTCTTGTTACTCACCTTTGTATGTTAATCTTGCAATCCTAGGAAACTTGACTCTTCTCTAACTCTTTGAATGTGTTTTCTACTAATATGTTACTTTATTTTACAAGTGTTGAACTTGCCTCTAAGCATTATTGACCTTCTTAAGTAGCATATTCTGTGTTTTAGACAACTTTTCTATGTCTGCCTTTTGAAATACAAGTGTATCTCTTCAAATTTTGTCCCTTAATCGTAGTTCTCTCACTCTCTTTTGTTGCCTTTATTACTCTGAATCTATAATTCTTAGCCGGCTGAAAGCCAAGGCCACTAAGACTTCCTCTATTTGACCTCCCTAGTGTGAGCACTGATTGGGGTCCATTTGAGACCCTTGTGAACTCTAACACACTAGGACTTGGGGTTCTCTGGCCACTCTTCTTACTTGAGCTATCTCTGATACTCAGTTCTTCCCCCATTCTATCTGCTGAATGTGCAAATTGGTTTGTTTAAGTGATTCAATGTCTGGATCACATGGTCAATCTATGGTTGTTTGGTTTGGTTTGAGTTCCTCTATGGTTTCCGGGCTATGCTGATGAATATAGTCCTCTGTTGTAATCTGGGTATGTTATGTGTGAAGAAAGAGTTGTTGAAGGCCCAGGCAAGACTGGGTATCTATTTGGGCCTGTTCTGGGCCTACTATTATTGCTTGTACAACTTTTGTAATTACATTCATTATTAGGTTTGTAATAATTCTGTAATAAACTATTGGGCTGTTAGTGAAATTGGGAAATGGGTATATTCTAATGTTTGCATAAAAAGGGTAGAAAGCATGCCTATAGGATTTATATGATCTATTTCCTATCCAACCTGCTATATGTGTCATTCAAATTTCTCCGTGAACTATTAGAACTCATGCCATTAGGGAAATCACACACTCACATAACTTGTATACTATCAAAGCATAAGTGCTCTATTTATTCCCTTGTCTACTGCTATGTGTCGCTAGACAGCATGCCTATAGGAAATAAATTCCAATAACTGATCTTCAATTTGCACCATGTTCATTAGATATCATGCCTATAGGATTTTAATTATTTAATTCGTTATTGCACCTAGAAAACATGCCTATAGGAGCTAAATATAAAAAAATCAGTTCCAATCGTCAATCTTTAGAAATCATGCCCATAGGATTTTACTACTCGCTCTAAAGTACTAATACTGGACTCTTCAAACGATGTTTATCGCTTAGCCACGCCACTATTAGAAAGCATGAGTAGTTCTGAGCATTTTTAATAATTTTACCGTCCCTTACTATGTAAGCAACATAGAGATCATGTCCATAGGTTTTATTAACTTATAATCTGTAACCTCAATAGCAACTTAGTAGTATCAGATACTCACAAACTGGTAATTTTGAAATCATAGGTCTAAAGTGGCGCTCCGCATATGAAACTGCCTGCATATTTGGACCAGATCATATAGAAGCCATGTCTATAGAGCTTAATGACTTCAATTTTCCCAATTTTGAAATTGTCTAATGCCTGACGTAGAAATCTGTTTGCGTGCATTTGTTGTCTAATTCGGAGGCTAACTTGAGTCTTTAACTGTCTTTAAGTGCAGTCCTATTTGTTTGAACTGCCGCCTAGTTTTGACATTTTCTGAGCAGCCTAAGTAAAGTCTAGAACCACCCTAAATAGAGGTCCAATGCATCCTGGACCATAGGTATGGGACGGGTAGTGCACGCATAAGGCACGACTTATAATTGAACTAGTGCGCTTTAAGTAATAACTTAAAGATAGTAATCGGGTAGCAGGAGATGATAGTTTGTGCCCGCTGAATAATACGAGTAACACCCCTTCTTGAGAAAGTTACGAAGTATTATTTATGTTGCATCGGGTGATTCTTTAGGCTAAAAAACTTAGGATCCCCATCTTATTCCCTTTTTATATTTGAATCAAGTGTTTGTATTTACTCAAAATCTTTTAATAATAAAATTTCTCAAACTTCTTGCTTTCTTTGTCTTTGTTTATCTGACTCATTCATATAATTCAAGTTAGACCGGGACCCATAATTGTGGACCTCGAAAAGTGCCTAATACCTTCTCTTCGAGGTGATTTCGAGCCCTTACCCGATTTCTGGTGATGCAAACTAGTCAAACCTGAGTCATATGCAAATAGGTGTCCTGACGCACCCTAACGCAAGACCTGACCCGAATCCCCTAAAATTTTGCTTGTCCATCAAAACGATCTAAGAAATTTAGATATTGTTTCACCATGATCATTCCTCATTTTTTGGCCTTTTAGGGCCATAAAACTGAATTCCGTCCGATTCCCAGATTTTTGTATACTATAGCCCACGCCATCTGCATGCGCCTAGGCGACCAGACCAGAATCGCCTAAAATTTTGTCGGCCCATCAAAAACGACCTAAGGAACAATAAATATTGCTTCGCCATGATCGTTCCTCATTTTTGGCACTTTAGGGCCATAAAACTAGAATTCCATCTGATTCCTAGATTTTCATGTGTGATAATCCACGGCATCTACATACATCCGGGCGACTGAACCCAAATCGTCTAAAATTTTATCAGCCCATCAAAAATGATATAAGGAACAATAAGCATCGATTCGCCATGGCCGTTCCTCGTTTTTTGCATTTTATGGGCATAAATCTAAATTTTCTTTGCTATCAAGAAATCGTGCATGTATTATTTATGATTGCCTAAATGATTTTCGGTTGATCGTTTATTAGTTGTTATTATTCTTCATTTTTTATAAAGTGGGAGATACTGGTGAATTCATAGATTGCCTATGCGTCATCTAAATTTCGTTCGTATATTATTTATGACCGCCTAAGTGATCTTCTGATCACTTATTAGTTATTAACAAGATCATTTTTCGGTAGATCACTTATTAGTTTTACTAGAATCTTTTTAATAAAGTGAAAGATATTGGTGATCTCATAGATCGCATATGTGTTATCAAGAAATCGCATGTGAATTTGTGATCGTCTAAATGATATGTAATTGATCGTTATTAGTTATTACCACGATCATTTTTATAAAGTAAGAGATTATGTTACATAAACATCGCCCATATATTATTTATGAATTCCTAAGTAATCTCTGGTTGATCGTTTATTAATTATTACTAGGATTATTTTTTATAAAGTGGAAGATCTTGACAAAATCATATATCGCATATGTATTATCTACACATAACTCATATATTATTTATGATCGCCTATGTAATCTATTGTTGATCGTTTATTAGTTATTACTATTTATCGTCTATGTGTTATTTAGAAATCACATATAAATTTATAATCGCCTAAGTGATTTTTAGTTGAATACTTATTAGTTATTACACGGATCACTTTTTAACAAGGAGGAGATCGTGGGAGTGATCACGGTTTGTCTTAGCCGTTCATGAATTTGTTTTTACATAATGCTACATATCTGGAAATCTGAAATGTCATCACGTGCATAAAAGTTAAATTCAGTGTCACTCTATGACAAAATTCACCCATTATAAATGCACCACTATTCCAACGGCCTAATCACTTAACTTTCGCATTCAAATTTTCAAAAAGTCAATAACTCCCACAAATTTCTGCATCCTTAGTACACCTACTCTCGTCCACTTGTCTGATTGTCTCCTCCTCTTCTGAATCCGTGACCTCTTGGATTTTGCTAAAGATTCTTTTGTCACTAGTCCTTGTAATATGCATTTAAGATATAGCCGGTTGTAGAAAATTACTTTTTTCAATTTTTAGGTTATTACATAAATAACTATAATATACTCAGTATTATCCCATACCGTGGGGTTTGGGGAAGGTAGTGTGTACGCAGACCTTACCCCTACCCTGTGAGGATAGAGAGGTTGTTTCCAATAGACCCTCGGCTCAGGCAAACATAAGCACCACAATGAAAATATAGACAAGAAGGGACAGTACCAAAAAGTCATATAAAAGCAGAATAAAAACAAAAATATAGTAAGATGATCAACAATGAAGGAAACAACGATTAATCATAAAAACCTACTACCAACAGAAAACGAGACTGCGTGCCAATACTAGTATTATGAACACTGTAGACTACCTACTCTACTACCATAATCGTCGAGCTCCATACCTTCCTATCAAGGGCCATGTCCTGGGTCAGCTGAAGCTGCGCCATGTCTTGCCTAATCACCTCTCCCCGCATCTTCTTTGGTCTACCTCTACCTCTCTGTAGGCCTCCAATGTCAATCTCTCAGACCTTCACACCGGGGCGTCTGTACTCCTCCTCCTCACATGACCAAACCACCTAAGTTGCGCTTCCGGCATGTTGTCCTCAATAGGGGCCACACCCACCTTGTCGCGAATAACCTCATTTATGATCCTATCTAACCCGGTGTGCCCACACATCTATCTTAACATCCTCATCTCTGCTACCTTCATCTTCTGGACTTAAGCGATTTTGAGTGGCCAACACTCAGCCCCATACAACATCGTTGGTCTGACCACCACTCTGTAGAACTTACCCTTAAGTTTCGGTGCCACCTTCTTGTCACACAAAATACCGGAAGCGAGTCTCCATTTCATCCATCCCGTCCCAAATACGATGTGTGACATCTTTATAAATCTCCCCACCCCCCTGAATAATAGACTCAAGGTACTTAAAACTTCCTCTCTTAGGGATGTCCTGCGAGTCCAGCCTCACCTCCCCTTCCCCTCCTTGAGTCTCGCCACTGAACTTACACTCCAAGTATTCTGTCTTGGTCCTGCTCAACTTGAAACCTTTAGATTTCAGGTTCTGCCTCCATACCTCTAATTGCGCGGTGACACCGTCTCGCGTCACGTCAATCAATATAATATAATCTGCAAATAGCATGCACCACGGCACCTACTCGGGTCTTTACTCCATCATACATGTCCTTAGTCAACCTAACGTAGGCAACATGTACACCTCTAGCCTCCAAACATCTCCATAAAACCTCCCTCGAGATTTTATCGTATGCTTTTTTTAAGTCGATGAACACCATATGCAAGTCTTTATTTCTCTCCCTGTACTGCTCTATCAATATCCTAACAAGGTGTATGGCTTCTATTGTTGAACGTCCCGGCATAAATCCAAACTATTCTCGAAAATAGACACACTCCTCCTCACCCTTAGCTCTACCACTCTCTTCTAGACTTTCATAGTATGGCTAAGCAGCTTGATACCCCGATAGTTATTGCAATTTTGGATATCATCCTTGTTCTTGTATACAGGAACCATCGTGCTCCCCCTCCACTCTTCGGGAATCTTCTTCGTTCTAAAAATAATATTAAATAACCTAGTGAGCCGCTCCAAGCCTGCCTTGCCTGCACTCTTTCAAAACTCCACTGGGATTTCATCCGGCCCGCTCGCTTTGCCCCTGCTCATCTTACGCATAGCCCCCTCAACTTCATCAACTCTAATCTGCCTACAATACCTATAGTCACAACGACTCCCAGAGAGTTTCAAATCACCCAGTACAATGCTCATCTCCCCATCCTCGTTCAAGAGACTATGGAAGTAGGTCTGCCATCTCCGACGGATAAGCCCCCCATCTAACAAAACTCGAACTTCTTCGTCCTTGATGCACTTCACTTGGTCCAAGTCGCCGTCTTCATTTCTCGCGCCTTGGCTAACCTGAACAACCTCTTATCCCCACCTCGGCCCTCGAGTTCCTCATACAAATGACTAAAAGCTGCAGTCTTGGTCGTTGTAACTGCTAGTTTCAGAAATGAAGGGGACTAAACAGGAACAAGAGGGATTCACTGAAGAAGATCCCTATCCTTCTCTTTCCCTTTTTTCAGAAGAAAGGTGGGATCCAGACAAAATCGATGAAATGGAAGAAATCTGAGCGAATGGATATAAATTCCACTCTCACCTTACAGAGACAGGCTATAATTGTAATTGTGAATTAAAAAAATAAGGAATTTAATTCAAAAAGTTGAAAAGAGTAAGTAATAAACTAATAAAAAGACTGAAATATAATCTAAATACAAGAAAAAATAAGAAGAGATGCATCCGCCTATAGATTTGATACCTTCTCCTACAATGAAATTAATAACCCCAACCCCATTAGGTTATTACATCAGGAATGCTATATAAATTTGAGTTTACTTATGTACACTATCAGGTTATTCAAATTGAAGGATATTTACATGTAAGTCTGAGAGATGAATTCTTAAAAATTAGATAAGTTATCTGTTACAATAGAAAATAGACCTGATGATGTGTAAAAAATGCTCATACTGATGTGTGTATTACTTAAACTCTATGGGGTCGTTTGGTTTGAAGACAAGTTATGATGGAATTAGTTATGCTGGGATTAATTATTGGCAAAATACCTTAAAACCCCTAAACTTGGCACGTATTATTGATTATATCCTTGAACTATCCGCGATCTTAATTACCCCCCATATACTTGGTTATTCGATAGCTATTACCCCCTTGGACGATCTCATCCTAGAAAAGTAGCATGTACTCTTCCTGTCCATGTGGCATTTTTTGAAAATAAAATATATTTTATATATTTTTAAGTGTGTTACTTTCTTAGATAATCTTTTTCTAATAATATTTATAATGATACTTGGTTAGAACTACATTATTTAGGCTATTTTTGTTTATTTGGATAAAAATAATAAAGTTCTAGTTATTATTTTTTAATTAGACCTAAAAAAAAGATTTATACAGTTCAATTAAATAGCCAAGGCATCTAAAAAGATATAAAAATACATAGTTTTATTTTTATTATTTTGACTGTAAATTTTTATATAGCTCTAAATTATGGAGCTCTAAAATTTTTTTTTTACAGATATTACTGAAAAAATAAAAATACACAGTTGAAATAAATAGTCATTGCATCAAAAGAAGAAATACAAAGAATATACAACTGCGAGTTCATTATTTTGGCTATACCTTTTTATTTGGTAAAAAATAATGGAGTTGCAGCCTTTTTGGCTGATTTGACTCGAAAATAAAAATACACAATTAAATAAATAGATATTATATCTACAGAAAATAAATAACTAGTACTCCATTATTTTTGCTAAAAGTTTTCTATATGGAGTTCTAACCAAACTTTTACAAATTTGCGCCCCCTCCCCTCCCCCACCCCACCAAACTTTTACAAATTTGCGCCCCCTCCCCTCCCCCCTCCCAAAACAACTATGCAATTGGAACAAATAGACATTATATCTATTTAAAAAGAATAAAAGTTAGAGTAAAATCTATATGTCAAGATGAAGCAAGAAGAAATACGTAGTTGCAACAAAAAAATCATTATATATGACTATAAGTAATTAAAAGTTAAAAAATAACTTACTTGTATGCTGATCTTTTAATTTTTCTTCAGTCCCACGCGCTTAAAAGAGAGTGCACCCACACTCTTTGTCACATCAGCGTCCAGGGAGGTAATGACTCTCAAAAGGTCAAGTTCAGGGGAGTAACTAAGACCACGAATAGTTTAGGGGNGGGGGGGGGGGGGAGGGTAATTAAGACCACGAATAGTTTGGGAGTGTAACTAATAATCCGTGTCAAGCTTAGGGAGGTTTTAAGGTATTCCACCTTAATTATACTAAGATTAGTTATGTTGGGATTAATTATCTTGATATTATTTTTTATTGACTATTTGGTATGTTGTATTAATCCTGAAATTGTCAATTATAGCTTTATCCTGAGATAACTTATCCTAGGATTACTATTCCATCCTCTAGCAAGTATAAGTTATACTAGTACTATTTTTAATTCTGGAATAACTTATTCCATCATTAGTAACAAAACAAGGAATAAAGCGGTACTAAATTCTTATCTCAAGATTATTTTACTTATCCATTGTTGGGCTAAAATAGTCCAAAGATACTCTTAACATAGTGTGATATTGTCCGCTTTGGACCAAACCCGCACAATTTTTCCCAAAAGGCCTCACACCGTTAAGAGACCCCACCACCTTATATGTATGCTCCCAGTTTTTTCAGGTAGCAATGTGGGACTTGTTCACACACCTAACATCCATCGTACCAAACCCCTAAAGATTTATCTATTGTTGTGAATGAACGATGTAATAAGTACTATGAGTTTAAGTAATCATATACACTGTTAGTATAAAGAATTTTTTACAATATCAAATCACTCATATGATATATATATATATATCTCCATCTAAGCCTCCTTAAAATGTAATTATAATCTTGAAAATAAGAGAGCTTACCCGCTGGTACACGTAAAAATGACTAAATGATCTACTATACTCTATTATTTAAACTCAAAAATTATACATTCTGACTGGTGCACTTAATTTATATATATGCACGCACACTCACACATTACAAATAAACCCCACCATTTCTCTTTTCATTCATTGAACAATATATTCTCTTTTTTTTATCAATGGGAAACTGCAACTGTTCAATGAAAGCAGTGACAGATGCAAGAAAATTAGATTTTAACTTTGCTCGTGTTATGACAGATTCAGGAGAAATATTAAACCTCAAAGGTCCAAAATTAGTTCGACAAGTCCTAGATGAATTCCCAGGTTA
Source organism: Nicotiana paniculata (assembly GCA_005239505.1). Classification (NCBI taxonomy): domain Eukaryota; kingdom Viridiplantae; phylum Streptophyta; class Magnoliopsida; order Solanales; family Solanaceae; genus Nicotiana; species Nicotiana paniculata. The sequence continues at coordinate 22,347 of ML348765.1, read as the reverse complement.
CAACATTTTTAGTTCAAATCGTTTGTCTTCTCCATTACATGATCAAGAATTACTCGTCGACGGCGAATTCTATTATCTTCTCCCTCTGATTGAAAAAGAACCAATATCAGAAGCAGAACAAAAAGATCCAATTCGAGTTTCTTCGAGTAATTTGACAAAAGGGTCAGCCATGGAAGTTTTGCCAGCTCAACGAGAAGGTATTGTTAGATAGAAATAGTTTGTAACATATATTCTTGAAATGTGTTTCTATCTCGTCTAATAGAAGTTTAAATTGTTAAAAATAGTCACTTTAATTTACTTATTGTAATATGTTTTTAATAAGTAATTGGTAAAGTTGTTGTCACGTACTAAGGAAGTCATTTTAATTTACTTAATTATGTTTTCATCAGGCCGAAGGGGAGTCTTGGCGTAACTAGTAAAGTTATCCTCATGTGATGAGGAAGTTACGGGTTCGAGCAGTGGAAATAGACTCTTGCATAAATACAGATTAAGTTTGCATACAATAAACCCTTGTAGTTGTCATTCTCAGACCCCGCGTATAAGGGAAGTGCATCGGGTTGGCCTTATATTTTCATAACGCCTTTCATGTGTGGGCCAAGTTTTTTTTCATGAGTGTAAATTTTTTTTTAATAGTGGGGCGGTGAGACTCAAATTCGGAATCTGTGTCTGCTGTAATACTTTGTTAAAGTGTATGATCATTTTTTTCTATGGTTTCTTATCGGGTCTTCGGTACCCATATTGAGATCCGATTAAATTTGGGTTCGCGTCGGGAAGTTCCACAATTTGGGGGAGGGAGGGAGGGACAAAGCGTTCCCTAACAAAGGCGACTTCATATTCGGAGACTCGAACCCGAAATATCTGATTAAGGATAAATGAGTATTTACCGTTCCACCACAACCCTTCTTGACAAGTGTATGCTCATTTTATCCAAAAGTTTAAACTGTTACAACTTACAAACACACGTTTAATTATTTGCTTAGTTACATCTTTAACATGTATGAAGAGTGAATGTGTCCAGTTTGAATGCTATATACATTAAACAAAAACTTGGTTTTTTTCTATTTTCATTTAAAACTTGAATTTTGAATGATATATACATTAATTAAAAACTTGGTTTTTTTCTATTTTTATTTAAAACCTTTGTAAGGTCGCTAGTTCACTTTCCATTGGGCAAATTTTCTTTGAATTTTTTAATCCTTTTTTCTCTTTTTTCAATCCTCTTAGTATAAATTCTGCCTCCGTCACTGTGCCTGAAAGCCTTTTTCGTGCTTTCTGATTGTATTTCCTAACAGGTGTTTGGAGAGTGAAGCTAGTTATCAATCCACAGCAATTAGAGGAAATATTATCAGAGGAAGGGAATACAGAGGCCTTAATTGAGCAAATGAGGATAGTTGCAACTACAAATTCAGCTACAAAACACAAAAGAAGTACTTCTTGTGGAGTTAATTGGAAGTCTACTCTACCTAGTGTATTTAAGCTGCCCATTGAAAAGCAAAATAAAATACTAGCATTGGATCAGTCCTCCACCAGCAGCCCTAAATTATGACTCTTTTTCCTCCGGTGGACCTTACACGGCACGAATTTAAATTAATCGGATCAGTAGAGTGGAAAGAGGCTGAGATAAAGGAAAGTGAAGTAGCAAAAAAGGGACCGTTATATAGAAGTTAGATTAGATTTGATCATGTACAAGAGTATAACAAGGACTTGCCCAAGTATTAGTGATAACCTCGATCGTGATCTTGATAAGGAGTTGGAACTGCTAACTAGAATGACGGGTCCTTTAATAGGACCAATAGCAGTTGGTTTATTTTATTGATTAAGGAGCTCTGATTTGTTGACTTACTATTAGTCAACATATGATCTCTCATTAGTGATGGAAAATTACTGGATTATCATTATGTTGTTAATTAACATCTCTAATTAACATCTCTCACTATTTATATTCAGTTTTTGTTTTTATGAGGATTTTAGTCAGGGGTGGAGCTAGAGAGCGAGTTACGGGTTCGGCCGAACCCAGTAATTTTGGTTCGAACTCTGTATTTGTTTGATGAAATTCGTTAAATATGTACAAATTATTAATTTAGAACCCATTAATTTAAAAATAATTAGAACTCAGAACCCATAAACTTCAAATCCCGGTTCCGCCTCCAATTTTAATTACAAAAGGTCACAAAGATGCCCTTAATATCATCATGTGAGACACTAGCATGTTAACTTGGTAACAGATTTAGGTCTTAACTGGAAAAAGGACTGTTATAATGTCAGAATTAAAAGTTTAATAACAGTAAAAGTTTGTGGTTTAGGTGAGATTGAATGCACCTTTTGAAGTAGAGTAGATTCCTTCTGTGTCATTTTCTCTTTGAATTTTGAAAGATGTTACTTAATTAAATTAAATAATGTACATGCAAGTGTCTACCCCATTAAGATTTAAAAAGAAAAAATTGTCCTTGTAATGTTCTCTTAATTGTTTGAACAGCAGTTAATTAACAAATCAATTAATAGGCTTATATTTTAGTTCATGTTTATAATAGCAGTCATGAAAACTAGAAGAATACATATATAATTGAGAGAAGAAATTAACTTACATCAGGTTTCGAACACTTGAAAAAAGGCCTCCATGAAGAACTACAAGAAATTTCACTTTTAGTCGCAGTTATATGCAGCGACTTCCCAAGTCTCTACTAAAACTCTTTACTTATTGTGTCAACCAGGTTTATCGCCACCAATGGGCATAAGTTCTGTTACGCGGCGCTTTGTCGAGATTCTTTAGAAGGGCGATGTAAGGCTAAGCAACTTATGTCAGTGCAGTTACTGTCTGCAACCGAGGTCCCCTTCGTACGCTAGACGAGATTGTACGTGCCGTACGGAAAAATCAATGTCAAGAGCAATTGAGAGAACATAAATAAGAATTGAGAATGAAATAAAGCTTGATTGCATCAATGAAAGCTTTTACAGAAAAGCAACACGGTGTCGAGGGAGAGAGACACCAGTACAGAGAATTGTGTGCTTGCCAGAAAGTTTGATTGCTTGATCTCCCCTAACAGTGCTTAAAAAAATAAATCAAAGTTACAAGACACGACCTTACTAAGCTAGAGGAGCATAATAGAAGTACATGGAATAAAACTACTCCATATTTACAATGAAAAGGACTTAGTTTTCTACAAGGTAGAAACAGGTCCATCGTCAGCAATCTTTTCTTTGGCATCACGATCTACGTGTGCGGTGTTGTCTGCGCGCGCGGAGCTGCTGGTATCTGCCTGCGGCTGGGCGCTGGCGAGGGATCTCGGTGGGGTGACAGAGGCACATGCGTGCTTGTCACTTGGCATAGCCAATACCACAGGGCCGTCTGTGGTGCTAGGCGTTGGGAGACTTGCCAATACGCCACAGGGCACGTCCAAGGGGTTATGGGGCATGGCTGGAAAAACGCCCATGACATTCTCCCCCACCTAAGTTGGTGGCGTCCTCGGCGCCTTACTTGCAAGATAATCATCAATTAGGCTCTTGTAGGCTTTGAGGTTTGTTCCCTTCTTCCAAGTATTCTCCTCTGCATCACAACCCTGCCATTTCACCAAGAACTCTTGATGATCCTTCCTTGATGCGTGAATCACCCGATCATCAAGAATAGCTTCAGCATGCCTTTTATCGGTTGAATTGGGGCCTCGAATACTGGGTATTGTGATTTGGCTCCGTAAAGGATCCTCCGTGTCTTCCCAAAAAGGTTTTAGAAGGCTGACATAGAAGATGAAATAGATTTTCCACCAAGCTGGGGTATCCACCTGGTATGCAACTTTCTCAATTCTCCTTTCAATGGTCAAGGGTCCAACGTATTTTTGAAAAAGGAGAGGGTCATGGACCCCTGAAAACAAGTACCTCTTTGGGAATTTGACCATCACTTTATCCTCTACTTGGTATTCAACAAAGCGACGATTTTGATCAACATGTCTCTTCATCCGTTTTTGGGCTTTGACAAGATAGCTCTACACTATCTCCCAATTTTGCTTCCATTCTTTTGAGAAGCTAGCATCTCGAGGAGATTTTGACATGTTTGGTGCATTCATGGTGTGTGGGAGTAGCGGTTGTTTTCCGGTAACAATTTCAAAAGTATTTTTGTTAGTACTAGAGCTTTTTCGTGAATTGAAACACAGTTGAGCAGCATCCAGTAGCTTCACCCAATTCTTTTGCGATCCGGTTATAAAGTGGCAGAGATATTCCTCCAACATACCATTGAACCTCTACGTCTGGCCATCAGACTGCGGATGAAAACTTTAGTTGTGACTCAATTTTTACCTGAGGCACTTAAAGAGTTGGGTCCAAAAGTTGCTAGTGAAGCGTGAGTCGCGATCACTAACGATGCCTTTAGGAAGGCCCTAATATTTGACGACATGAGAGAAGAAGAGTCGAGTTGTATCTTCTGCTGATATATATTGTCGGGATGCTATAAAAGTATCATACTTGGAAAACTGATCCACCACAACCAAGATAGTTGTGAGATCTCCGACCTTGGGCAATCCGGTGATGAAATCCAGGGAAATGCTTTCCCAAGGTCTCTTTGGGACAGCTAGTGGTTCCAAGAGTCCCGCTTGTGTCAAGCGGTCTGACTTGTCCTTCTGGCATACTAGACAAGTCCTCACATACTGAGCGACGTCATCGGCCATTTGAGGCCAATAATATGCACGGCGAAGTAATGCCACGGTGCGTTCATCATCGGGACGGCTGAACCACAAAGTATCGTGACATTTCGCCAAAAGAGTCTTTCGCAGATATCCTCCTTTAGGAACATAAAGTCGGTTCCCCTTCACTTTCAGGAAACCCTCTTCCATGTAGAACTGATGAGTTTTGCCCTGTCCTATCAGATCAACCAAGTACCGTGCATCAGGATCCTTGATGAGTAGATCTTGTATCTGGTCTTTTATGGTTGTGGCTACTTCGCTCCCCCTTAGGGTGGCGAGTAGGCACATCGATGCTAGGTCAGATCTCCGACTGAGCGCATCAACAACATGATTAGTCTTCCCACTTAGATACTCCAGGTTTAAGTGAAATTCTGCTAGGAGTTCCTGCCACCGGGTATGTCGGTCATTCAGTTTCGGCTAGGTCATGAAATGGCTAACTGTTGTGTTGTCTGTCTTAACCACGTACGGGTTCCCAGTAGATAGTGCCTCCAAATGTGTAAGAAATGGACGACAACAATAATTCTTTCTTGTGGGCGGCATAACGCCGCTCTGCATCCTTCAGCTTCAGGCGCTCGTACGCTACAAGATGCAATTCTTGTAGTAAGACTCCGTCAAGAGCATAGTCGGAAGCATCCATTTGTACCCCGAATGGCTTGGCCAAATCAGGGAGGGCCAAGACGGGACTACGACATAGCCACTTTTAATGCGTTGAAGGCCTCCGCTTTCCTGGGTCCCCAATCCCAAGGCATGACCTTCTTGAGGAGTTCTGTCAATGGCACTGCGATGAAGGAGTAATTTTTCACAAATCACTGATAGAAGTTGCATAGGACAAGGAACGCCCTCAGTGTGTGGATATCCTTGGGCAGTGGCCAATCTGTGATAGCTTGAATCTTTTGTTGGTCCATCTTGATCCGCCCTTCCTCAATGATATGTCTGAGGACCTCAATTTTTTTTTAGCAAAGGAGCACTTGGATTGCTTCGCATATAATTCGTGCTCCCGCAATCGGGCCAGTACCTTCCTTAAGTGCTCCAGGTGTTCTTCCAGTTGTTGTCTATATACCACAATGTTATCTAAGTAGACCACCACGAATTTGTCAATGTACTCTCGGAAGACTTGGTTTATCAGGGTGCAAAATGTATCTTGAGCGTTAGTCAAGATGAATGGCATAACCAGGAAGTCAAACGACCCATATCTTGTCACACAGGTCGTCTTGTGTTCATCACCCTCTGCAATCCGAACTTTCCAATACCCTGTCTTCAGGTCTATTTTTGTGAACACTGTCACAACACTTAGTTTATCAAACAAGTCTGCCATGAGCGGAAGGGTACTTGTTCTTCACGGTGATTTTGTTTAGATCCTGATAGTCCACACAGAGTCGTAGACTACCATCATGTTTCTTTTGGAATTGCACAGGGGACCCATATGGGGACTTAGAGGGCATGATGATCCCGTTGTCTAGCATTCCCGTCAACTGTCTCTGAAGCTCGGTGAGTTCGGGTTGTGACATTCTTTGAGGCGCCCGGGCAGGTGGCTTCGCACTCTGTACCAACTCAATCTCATGGTCCACAGTGCACCTAGGCAGGAGTCGCTTTGGCATATCCTGTGGCATGACGTTTTCAAACTCCAGTAGCAGCTCTTTTACGGGTGTAGGAATGGGACCCGAGGATCATACTGTATCTTCAATGCAGAGGGTATCTAGGAACGTAGGTTCATGTCTTTTGACTCCCTTCTTCAACTGCAAGGCCGAGATGTTCTAAGCGGCCATCTTCATAGGCATGCACGGGATAATGTAGGGCTTGGCTCTGTTTGTTCCCATCATCAGTAGTATGTATTCATATGGTATGGGCATAGTGTTGGTTTGCCTCATAAATTACAACCCAGCTATCAACTCGAAGTCATCTATGATCTCCATGGGCATGTTGAATTTTCCTTCATAAGGACCAATCTTCGCTGGTACTTCTTTGTCTATTTCACCCACTGCTAAGGAGGTGAGTTGATAGCCTTGACACGACCTCTGCCCTTTCCTACAACTATACCAAGGCGCTCCACCTAAGTCGAGGATAAGTAGTTGTGGGTAGCACCCGTGTCTATCATCGCCCAAATGGGCTTACCATTTACCTTCATATCAACGAACATTAAGGTCCTATCTTGTTTAAGAGGATTCGTCTCATCCGCCTTCTTTTTCCTTTTCTTGGTGACTAGGCAGGGGTCCTTCTTCTTACGGATACCAACACGGGTTCCCGCTAATGCCTAAGAAATAGAGCCAACAATTACATTGAATTCACCTAGTGGTTCGATTTGGTCTGCATCATCTTCTTCGTCATCCGTCCCATCATCAAAAGCTTGATGGGCGTTCATCTGTGCATGTAGGAATTCATTATTCCAATGTGGCCCGCCGCAATGATGACATCCTGAAGGGGGATTTCTCCCCCGATCATTGTTGTTTGACGCAACACTATTGCTGCCTTAGGAAGGAGCTGTCACGCCCCAACCTCGGGGAGCGCGACCGGCGCTCAACCGAGTGGACCGGGTCGAGCAAGCCTGTTAGACAATATCTACCCAACTCGCTTATGATCAAGAGGAGACATGTTTTCATTAATTAAACAGTAGAAATATTTTATATATATATGTAAATTACTAAATCGTTTTATGTTGTTACATCATTTCTAACTTTCAAAATACATACATTCTTATGTGAGTAGAACAAGAGTCCAAAACACAACATAATTCGTTGACCTTTCTAACATCCAAATACAACACACATGTCACACCTCCTTTTTTCCGAGGGGATTAGGGAGTTTTTTCAATTGAAGTGACATTATCGAAATGAGACTATTTGTTTATTCAGAGTCGCCACTTGGAATTATTTATGGTGTCCCAAGTCACCGGTTTATTTTAAATCCCAAATCGAGTAAATTTGACTCTGTTTAAAGTCCACGAAAACTAGAAGACCGGGTAAGGAATTCTGTTAACCGGGGAGAAGGTGTGAGGCACTCCCAAATTCTGTGGTTTTACCACGGTCGCTCAACTATTAATAATTGTCCTAATTATCCGAGTTATTACATGTCTAAAACTTATTGTATATTTTTAACTTTCTAACCGCTTTTAATAAAATTTTAATTGCTTTTAGGATTTATGGAATTTATTTGAACAAGTCGCGATGTCGCGCACTCGTTTATTTTTGTACATATTACGAATTGCTCCACGTGAAACGCACCCGCGATTTACAACATATTTGTTTTTATTATCATTCGACGTTATAGTTGGGTCACATGAAATGCACACCCAAATTTGGATTTATGCATCATGAATATGCCACGGGAACCGTACCCATAGTCACAATTTTTATTATTAATCGCGCCTAAGCAAACTACGATGTTCATAAGTGATTTTGTAAAGCGATTTACAGCAATTAGTTCTCAATCTCTAATTTTCCAAACTAGTTAAGCTCTAAATAAAGCCAAATCCTATGAAACGAAGAGTAACCAAATTGATAGCAGATTCGTGATTTTAAAAGTCTAAAGATTCCATGATTTTAAACAAGAACAAATCAATACACTACACATAGATTAATCAACACTATCACATTTAATTCAAACTCAATCATGATCTAACACAAAATCATATATAAAATAAAGATTTCGAGCTTAAGAGAAAGGAAATGGACCTCCAAATAGATACGCTGATTGTTTTAAAACTTTACAATGCACAGGACCACGATCGGAGAACTATGCCTTATAAAAAGGACTAAGTTCTCGTTACAAATATAATCTGATTTACAAGTCCGGAGTTGAATCTCACAGAGAACTAAGGCTTAGCTACAACTATTCAATATTGCTAAGAAGACAAGCTCGAATAATTCCTATGTTATAAATATTAAGATTCTTGTATCTAATTAACTAACAAATTAAACTAGTAGATTAACAACTAAAGATACTACGGGTTGGAGAAAAGATTAAGGAGGTATAGAGTTATGATGTCCCCTATTGTCGGACTCCTTTCCGCTACGTTTTTTATAAATTTGCCTAAGTCTTCTCTATCGACCACGAGCACTCTGAGTGTTGTAACTCTCTCCTGAGTAATTACCACAATTTACTGACATATTCTCCCGAGTTGCGCTAGTTAGCATTAAGTACAGCTCACTCAGATTGCACCAAAGTTTCGTTATCCCTAAACCCACCTTTAAACCTCTGTATTGATCCCTCATATATGTTTAGGAGTGATGTTGTTCAACAACTACCTAAATATGCACTCTCTCTCGAATAATACACACTAAATAGGCACAATTGATTGAGATCTCTTCAACCAACCACAATAATAACACTGTTGAACAAATAGAGAAAAAGCTACAGCAAATCTATATTAACATAATAGGAAAATTATCCTCCAATAGGTTCCATCAAAACCCTAGATAACAAATTAATTATTCATATAGTATGCATAACTACAATACTAGAATTCATAACCAATATTGGAAATAGGAAGAACGAAGTGAAAAACTCGTAGAAGAATTCTCCGCCTTGCTCCTAGTGTGTTTTTGCCTCCTTAGGTTGAATCCCCATCTTTAATGTCGGTCTCCAATGTCGATCTCCGTCTGTCTACCCAAAGTGTCATTTTTAGGTCTATTTATATGTGTAGGAAAAGACCTAAACATCTAGATCAAGTCCTAGTCAAACCCGAAAATGAATTAAGTCTTCAAAACTCGGATTGGACCTGGCCCCAGGCCTAGCATCGTCAGCCTAATGCCTGGTGAACCTAGCTCTAGGCCTGGCGTCGCGATCCTAACACCTGGTTCTGCTTAGCCTTTGCCTTGCAACGCCAGCCTAATGCCAGGTTCAAGCCTCGCGTCTCCAGGGTCTCTCATTCACTATTCTCGAGCACGCTTTCAACGTTTAAGTATCCCTTTTGCTCTACTTTCATCTTAAATTCACCTACACATAAAATAGACTCCATTACGCGCAAATAAAGTGTAACTTATCATTAAAGCATATAAATTCAAGGCAAATAATGTACGAAACTATGGAATTATATCCACACATCAATACCCCACACTTAAACATTGCTCGTCCTCGAGCAATCAAACTACACTTATAGACACACCCTTTTTTAAGCAATTCTCCTAACTCCTCACACCAAAAATCTCTAAAATAGACTAAGAACAAGGGTGTAACCTCTTCACCTCAATATTTTACTCGCAAGTACCATGCATTATTCACAACTCACTCACTTACTCTAACATGGAGTTCCTTCATGAATCAAGTGCCCTCACAATACAAAAGAGAGTAGTTCCCCACACAATAAAGTTAATAACAATTAGGAACTCAAGATATAAAGAATTCACTCCCTATAAGAAATAACATTCATATGCCACACAAGATGCACCATAGGCTTGCCCGTAGTGTACTACTCTACTAATCGAGCTCATTCAGTCTAGGATTAAGTAGGACTTTATTTGGTTGTAATGTAGGCTACGGGTCGGGTAGGATATATTTGGATATAAAAGTGACTACACCAACCTAAGCACTTTAATACATATACTTTAACATTCAAGACTATACTTATGTCAAACCAAAACTCCACCTTTACATCAATGTATATTACTCCATACTTCTTTAAGCACAATTACATCAAAAGCCACCACCATCAAGGAATATTCTTCACAACAATACAACTATTTCTTTTCTTTCTTTTTCAATTCAAGTGGATTTTTTTTTAACACAGTGCACTTTTCTCCTTATTTCATTAGTTCCACTCAAAAGCCAAACCAACCACTCCACGCTTTAACTTGTACAAAATTCATACAATTCAAGTGCTCATGAGAGGTTGAAGGGTTCAAATAGATGGTTAAGTCAAACAAAGGGGTAAGGAATGCAATGTGGTTACCAAAGAAACATGATTACAAGCTCAAAGGGGTTAACTACGTTACATAGCAATTAGGCGGGTAAACTATACATATCTGGCTCAACAAAGAAACACCTATATCACTTCCAAGATTGAATAAAACTACTATTTCTCTTTGCAAACACGCGGGGCAAGTTCTAGACATCAAATGCAATGCACAGAATAACACACAAACCTCTCACACACATGGAACATAACTCACTCAGGATTGGTTTCATCAAGACACTCTAGTCAAAACAGTTAAGCAAAGTTAAGAATCTACAGTTTAAGGTACTTATATTAGAGTCAAAAACTGAGCATAAGTGTTACAACCAGAGTACTAACTTTTCTCAAAGCATAAAAAAGTTAAGAGATATCGTTGCAATTCAATTCATCTCACACTGGCTCCTACTCCGGAAAAAAATAAAACTAACTACACCCGGTTCAAACAAAATCCTTGGAAAAGAACCGCGGCACAAAGAAACCCAAGGGGGAATTACTACACTTACCACAAAGAAAATCTTTTTTTAAGACTTAAATACCCTAAGAAAAATAATTAATTAATTAAACTGACACAACTAATAGCATAGAAAGTCACCCCGACAATCTCCTCACCCCACACTTAAAATTGTGCATTGTCCCAAATGCACACCTATAAATACAAAGGGTAAAAAAAACTTCCTGGTAAGACAAAGGCTGAAGCGCTAGCAACTCATGGGGTACTCAGACTTCTCCCAGGCCTGGTCCTTCGTGCGGGTACCTCACACTTAGTTCCACCATCTGGTTTGATGTTGCATCCTTCCAATGACTTTGCTTTCCATGCTCCTAGAAAATAAAAAATTTGACACTAAAAAAATTATACAATTAAAAAAACAAAAAATAAAATAAAATAAAAGAAATCAATAAGGCTGGGTTGCCTCCCAACAAGCGCTTGATTTAACCTCGTGGCACGACGTGAATCACTTTTTGCCTCCACATCGAGCTTATGAATTGAACCCCCACTTTGGCATCAAGTTTTCGTCTATGCTCCAGAGGTGGAGTAATAAATCTAATTGGCCCCAAAAACCAATGTAGCATTCTGCACTTCTTGGCCTTTACATGAGGTGTGTAATCCTGATTTTCTGGAAAGAAGAATTCCAGAATGTAAGCACCTTTTTCCTCATCCCTTGTCTCCTCAATTGGCTCGGGTGAGTCTATTTCCATATTATCATCTACGCACAATGTGGAAAATGACTTGGAGTAAGGACAATTGCACTCAAACTGAAAATGTACAGGCTTATCCACATCCTCTTCATGGCAAAAACTAGAGTCAACTAAAATTGCATCGTCAATATTCTCGGTTGACTCTAGTAACACTACTTCAACATGGGAATCCTCAAATTTTAGTTGGATAGATTGTTGGTGTTCTACTCTGGCCTCCTCCACTAGCACCTCCTTGTATTTTTTTAAAACCTCCATTATAATGGCGATTTCTGCAGCCAATTCATGCTCTTCTTGGCTACTATCCACAATGTAAGCTTGTTGCGCTTAACAAGGTTCAATTAGTTTATTCGCTTGAGTCCCCAGTGGTGAATAGTTGCCTTTTGCCTTTGTATTTGTCGTGTTTTCTCATCATGCTGTTCCACATGGAACTTTAACATATCTTTGATCTCCTTCAGATCAACTTCCCTAGGTTCTTTTTTCCTTCTATCCTCACAAGAAAAGGTAGAACCATCATAATAAGGGGTTGGGGGAGGGTAAGACATATAGTCACGACCATGAAAGTGACCAACTTGACCACCATACATATCACACACATTCCCCACATAAGATTGAGTTGGTGCACATAACTCGCTCTTGGGAATATTTTGACAATTTTTCCATGGGTGATTTCCTCCACAATATGCATGAGGATCAATAGTAGAATTACCAACACCGAAACTCCCATAATTACAAGATGTCATGTTTCTAACATCAACAAGTAGAATAAAATAAAATAAAAAAATAAAATAAAAACAAAACAAAATAAAGTTCAAACTTGAAGCCTAGCAATATTTACACCTACAGCTACACCGTTAGTTCCCCGACAACAACGCCAAAATTTGATCACGCCCAACTATGCCTTATAAAAAGGACTAAGCGGTCGTTGCAAATATAATCCGATTTACAAGTCCAGAGTTGAATCCCACAGAGAACTAAGGCTTAGCTACAACTGTTCAATATTGCTAAGAAGGCAAGCTCGAACAATACTTGTGTTATAAATATTAAGATTCTTGTATCTAATTAACTAACGAATTAAATTATTAGATTAACAAATAAAGATACTACGAGTTGGAGAAAAGATTCAGGAGGTCTAGAGTTATGATTTCCCTTATTGTCGAACTCCTTTCCGCTACATTTTCTATAAATTTGCCTCATTATTCTCTATCAACCATGAGCACTATGAGTGTTGTAACTCTCTCCCGATTAATTACCGTAATTTACTAGACATATTCTCCTAAATTACACTAGCTGGTATTAAGTACAACTCACTCAGATCGCACCAAGGTTTCGTTATCCCTAATCCCACCTTTAAAACACTGTATTGATCTGTCATATACGTTTAGGAGTGATATTGTTCAAAAACTACCTAATATGCACTCTCTCCCGAGTAATACACGCTAAATAGGCACAATTGATTAATATCTCTTCAACCAACCACAATAATGACATAGTTGAACAAATAGAGAAAAAGCTACAACAAATCTATATTAACGTAACAGGAAAATTATCCTCCAATAGGTTCAATCAAAAACCTAGATAACAAATTAGCTATTCATAATAGTATTCATAACTACAATACTAGAATACATAACCAATAATGGAAATGGTAAGAATGAAGTGAAAACTCGTGGAAGAATTCTCTGCTTGCTCCTAGTGTGTTTTTGCCTCCTTAGGTCGAATCCTCGTCTCTAATATCGGTCTCTAATGTCGATCTCCATCTGTCTAACCAAAGTGGCATTTTTAGGTCTATTTATATGTGTATAAAAGATCTGAACATGTAGGTCAAGTCCTAGTCAAAACCAGAAACGAGTTAAGTCTTCAAAACTCGGACTGGACCTGGACCCAGGCCTAGCATCGCCAAGCCTAACGCCTGGTTCTTCTTGGCCTTTTCCTTTCAATGCCAGCTTCAATCCTGGCGTCTCTAAGGTCTCTCATACACTGTTCTCGAGCACGCTTTCAACGTTTAAGTATCCTTTTTGCTCTACTTTCATCTTCAATTCACCTGTACATAAAATAGACTATGTTACATGCAAATAAAGTGTAATTTATCATTAAAGCATATAAAATTCAAGGCAAATAATGTATGAAACTATGGAATTATCCACACATCATACCTTGACAGGCGAAAGACTGACCGAACATCACCGAAAAAACTTGAATCTCGCAGATGAACTCGAACTCTACTCGACCCGGAGAACACCGAAACTCAAAGAGTTGACCGAAACTTTAAGAAAGAATCAACTCAGAGAAGCTTTATCAATCAACTTGTAAAATAGCAATAATTTGAAAAGTATTCAATTGGTAGTGTATTATAGTACTGGATATCTCAATTCTCGTGATTTGAGCCTAGAGAATTGCTACTGTTTCGTGACCTCCCCTTTTTTGCTATTCTAATTCCCAAATACTCTTAACCTCCTCTATTCTATTTCACTCAATCTGTTCCTCTCTACTATAGTTGTGTGTGTGTCTCCTTGAATTGAGAGAAAGAGATGGTTCTAAAATCTAAAAGTGGGAAGCCACGGGTCCTTTTTGGAATTGTGGGTGAGGCCTTAGCTTTCCTATTGTGAGTTTGGGGTTGAAGACCTCAAAAATGAGGGGGACGTCTGATCTTTCTCTATTGAGAAAGTATATGGAGATTCTCCATTTTTGGAAGTCCAGCCGATTTTCCCTTTTTCTATTTTTTGCTTTTCTGTTGCGGCTGAAGTGGGGGAATTAGCTTAGGATTTTTGGGTGTTAATTTGGTTTTTATATGGTAGTGGGGAGTGAGTATTGGCCCTTGGATGAAAGTAGATCAATGTTTATGATTAAGGGAGGGGTTTGATGGGTGAGAAAATGGCTTGGGCTAAAAGGGATTGGGGAGAATGGGCATTTGTCTTGCTGGGCCACGAAAATCTAAAAATGAGCTCCCAATTGGCCAAAATTTAATTCTTTCTCATTGAACAAAAATATAAATAAAACTACTACCAAAATATACTAATCTTAGTTAATAAGAATAAACTATTAAAGTGAATTATATATTAAAATGAAAATATTTTTGGTATTCTTTAAACGTTATAAAAAGGTAGAGAAAACAATGTTAAAGTAATGGTAAAAATTAAAATTTTAAAAATTCCGCGAGTAAAAAATCACGTGCTTACAGCTGCCCCCCTTTGCTTGGAAACAAGAAGTATTTTTGGAGAAAAGAACAATAAGCAACGTAATTGATTTATAACCCGACGCTTATTCAAAACGAAACAAAGATGGACAAGAGATTGTGACTGAGCCCTAGTATCTGAGCTGCCTACATATCCTTGGCTATAAAGGAATCAGGCCACATGTAGTTCATAGAGAATGATAAAATGATGGAATGATGAGTTGGAGAGTCGAGTGAGGTTCCATCGAGGCTCCGGTCTGCGGTCCCTATCACTACATCATGACTTGAAAGCAAAAATTACAGCAAAAAAAAAAATACAAGATCCTTTCTATTTCTCGTCTTGAATCTTCCTTGAATCTCCACTTTATCCTTCAACATGAAACTAAAAATTCACTCCATTCTTCAGGTGGGCATCCTGCTGGCTTGAATTTGAAGAAAACTGGAAGTTGACCCTATTCTTCATGCGGGCACCCTGCTGCTTGCACTTTAAATAAACTTGAACTTGGAGTAGACTGGAGCTTGCAAACCTTGTTCTTCAGGCGGCTCGTGCTACTTCTGATTTGAATTGAAAAATTGGAGGTTAACCCTATTCTTCAGAAGGGATCTTGCTGCCTCTGACTTGAACTTGAAAACTGAAAGTTGATCCTATTCTTCAGGCGAGCTCCTAATGCCTCTCTGACTTGAACTTGTAAACGGAAAGTTAACCATGTTCTTCAGGCGGGATCTTGAAGCTTCTTGAACTTGAAAATTGAAAGTTGACATTTTTCTTCAAACGGGCTCCTGATGCCTCTCTGACTTGAACTTATAAACTGAAAGTTGACCATGTTCATCAGGCGGGCTCCTGATGCTTCTTGAACTTGAAAATTGAAAGTTGACCCTGTTATTCAGGCGGGCCCCTGTGCCTCTGACTCGAACTTGAAAAGTGAAAGTTGACCCTGTTCTCCAAGTAGGATCTTCCTACTTGATCTTGAAAGAAACTGAAAGTTGACCATGTTCTTCAGGCGGACTCCTGGTACTTCTCTGATTTGAACTTAAAACTGATTTCTGAAATATTGACCCTCGTTCTCCAAGTGGGTGTCTGCAACCAAAATATCAAAACAAACAAAATTTTCTGCCCCAGTTTGCACTAGGAGGATTTATGAGTTGTTAGCAAAATTATAAATCACCTATGTTATTGATGCAATGATGAGGGTAAAACTGAAGACTCGACTAGGATGTGCGTCTTCTGTGAGTAAAACCAAAAAAATATGACTAGCAAATGCGTATGCTAAAAATAAAACCTGAATGACCCAAACTAAGAAGTGTGTCTCCTAAAAGAATAACCTGAAAGACCCAGATTAGGAAGTGATCTCCTACGGGTGAAACTTGAATGAACTAAACTAGGAAGTGCGTCTCCTAGGGGTAAAATCTCAATTTAGGAAATACGTCTCCTAAAAGTATATCCTGAAAGACCCAGACTAGGAAGTGCGTCTCCTAGGGCTAAAATCTCAATTTAGGAAGTGCGTCTCCTAAAAAGTATAACCTGGAAGTCTCAGACTAGGAAGTGTGTCTCCTAAGGGTGAAATATGAATGAACCAAACTAGGAAGTGTGTCTCCTAGGAATGAATCTCAATTTAGGAAGTGTGTCTCCTAAAAGTATTTCCTGAAAGACCTAGACTAGGAAGTGCGTCTCCTAGGGGTAAAATCTCAATGACTCAAACTAAAAAGTGTGTATCCTAATGATGAACTTAAATGACCCAAATTAGGAAGTGTGTCTCCTAGGGGTGAAATAATTTAGGAAGTGCATCTCCTAAAAGTATATCCTGAATGACCTAGACTAGGAAATGCATCTCCTAGGGGTGAAACTTTAATGACTCAAACTAGGAAGTGCGTCTCCTAGGGATGAACTTAAATGGCCCGAACTAGGAAGTGCATCTCCTAGGGGTGAAATCTCAATTTAGGAAGTGCATCTCCTAAAAGTATATCCAGAAAGACCCAATCCTAGGTGTGAAACTTCAATGATTCAAACTAGGAAGTGCATCTCCTAGGGATGAACTTAAATGACCCAAACTAGGAAGTACATCTCCTAGGGGTGAAATCTCAATTTAGGAAGTGTGTCTCCTAAAAGTATATCCAGAAATCCCTGACTAGGAAATGTATCTCCTAGGGGTGAAACTTCAATGACTCAAACTAGGAAGTGCGTCTCCTAGGGATGAACTTAAATGACCCAAACTAGGAAGTGCGTGTCCTAGGGGTGAAATCTCAATTTAGGAAGTGTGTCTCCTAAAGTAAAAAAAGAAAGACACATACTAGGAAGTGTGTCTCCTAGATGTGAGACTAAGCTTAAGTAAAACTATAAACTAAGCTTGACTAAAGTAAAAACTGACCATCTTCTCAAGCCGGTACCCTGAACTCAAGGAAAACTAGAGATTAAAACTTAAGAAAACTAACAATTGACCCTATTCTCCAGGTGGGACCCTGATCTTAAGGGAAACTAAAGATTAACAACTTAAGAAAAATTAAAAAACTGACCCTATTCTCCAGGAGGGACCCCTGAACTCAAGAAAAACTAAAGATTAACAACTTAAGAAAACTAAGACATGACCCTATTCTCCAGGAGGGACCCCTAAACTAAAGAATTGCTAAAGATTAACAACTTAAGAAACTAGAAATTGACCCTATTTTCAGTCACGACCAAAAAACACCCGGTCGTGATGGCGCCTGTCGTGAAATCAGGCAAGTCACACATTTCATTTATTAAAATTTATTTTCAGTAAAATCACAACATTTACAACAAGAGTCTCGCTTTTATAAAGCATCTAAGATTTGAACATCATTAATAACATGAATAAAAGAACCCCGATCCCATATCTAGTGTCACCGAGTCATAAGCTACTACAACGTAAGAATGTCAAAATACAAACTAGACAACATAGTCTGAAATAATAAAAGTGCAACAGGAAGATAGAGAAGGAGAAGGCGAGGCTGCGATCGCCGGCTACTACCTCGACGACTCCGAAAGAAACTCTGACAACCACTCAGCAACCACTACCGGGTCCCGATATACCTGGATCTGCACACGAGGTGCAGGGGGTAACGTGAGTACACCAACTCAGAAGTAACGAACCCAAACTATGGGCTGAGAGGTAGTGACGGATCAATAATTAAAATCATCAGCGTACAAAATTTAGGCATGTTCATAGTTTATCAGAAAATAACAACAGAATATGCTAGATATATCTCAATATGCTCTACATGCCAATATGTCACAGTGTGAAAATGCACATAGTGCTCACAACTCTCCCACATAAGTCCACCCAGTACTATATATGGCTCACACGCCCAGGGAAGTTCCATCCCAGAATATGCATAAACACCAGTAACCGTAGTCACTCAGTATTGAGGAAAAGGCCAGTCCATCCCTACGGAGAAGATCCATCTCCGGAATACAACACTCGGACAAAGTCCATGTCCAGGGAAGACCCATCCCTCACATAACATCCGCTTCGGACAAGATCCATGTCCAGGGAAGATCTATCCCTCAATAGCAATGCGCTCACTGGGGTGTAAAGACTCCGAAGGAGCCCTATTGGCCCATGCACTATATCAAGTCAACGAAGGCGTGACTATAAGTATCGCTGGGTTGTGCAGTCCGATCTCATAACTGTCTCAACAACAGGCTCTCGGCCTCACTCAGTCATTACTCTCCAGTCTCACTTATATGGCTCACATATGTATCAATCAACCCAAAACAATGATAAATATGCATATAATTAACAATTACTGAGACTAAGGCATGAAATAATATGATATAACAGGACTGAGTATATGAAATCAAATAATCAAAAAATGAGACAGTAATATACGACCACTCAGGTCTCAGCATTTTCGGCGTGAAGTCTTAGCATTTGTACTTAACATGATTCCTAACATGTTCACATTTACCACATTAATAAACATGCGAATATCAATCCATAATAACTACTATACGGTGCCATGGTATGATCCAGGCCACAAATACTCAGTGCACGCCTGCACGCCCGTCACTTGGCATGTGCGTCACCTCAATTATAGTCATATAGCATATAGTTCGGGGTTTCGAACCCTCATAATCAAGTTTGGAAACGTTACTTACCTCAAACCCGGCTAAAATACTAGCCCACAGTTCCCTTTCCTCTAGACACGGCCTCCGTATTCTCCGAATCTACCAAAAATCAGATTCAAATCATTATTATATGCCAAGAAACGAAACCTTTTCGAAATTTATCAAATTTACCCAAAAATCCCGAAATTGGCCTAACCCAACCCCGGGCCCACATCTCGGAATCCAATAAAATTTGCATCACAAGAGTCGTCATCCTCCCACGAGTCTATACATATCAAGAACATAAAAATCGGACCACAATTGCCCCTTCAATTACTCAATTAAAGTCTCCAATTTCCCATGCCCTAACTTCCCCAAATTTCAGGTTTAATTGCTTAGGAAATAACATAGAATCAAGTTTTGAAGTCAAGAATCTTACCTCCAAGTGTTTCTCTTTGATTCCCTCTTAAATCCCTCTCAAAAGCTTCAAAAATCACTCAACAATGGTGAAAAATGGCTAAAGGTCGTGGATATGACCTTTTAAATACACTGCCCAGAAACACCCAATGCGAACGCGGCATAACCCTCACGTTCGCGTAGGCTAAATAAGCCAGCTCCCAAAATACTCAGTGCGAACGCGACCCAGGGTACGCAAATGCGGAGCTTCACCCACTGGACCCCATGCGAACGCGTCCCTCAAACGCGAACGCATAGAAGAAAAGAGGCCTGGGGTCCCCAGTTACTGATGCCCTATGCAAACGCATCCCCACACCCGCGTTCGCGTAGCATACACTCCCAGACCCATCGCGTTCAAATACGCCAAGTCGCAAACGCATAGCACATTTCCCCACCTCCCCGTATTTACTCATCGCGAACGCGGTACCCCACTGCGAAAGCATAGAACAGTTTTCTCTGCAACAACACTAGAAAAAATCTGCCAATTTTAATGTCCGAAATTTGATCCGTTAATCACCCGAAACTCACCTGAGACCCTCAGGACCTCAACAAAATATGCCAACACATCCCCCGACACCATTCAAACTTAGTCGAGCCTTCGAAACACCCAAAACCATGCCAAAACACCAAGATCGCATCGAATTCAAGCCTATGAACTTTGAGCTTTCTAAATTTCGCCAATGATGCCGAAACCAACCAAAACACGTCCGAATGACCTGAAAATTTGCACACACATCCAAAATGACACTACGAACCTGCCCAAACTTCCGGAATTCCATTCCGACTTTGATAGCCTACTTTCCACTACCGACCGAAAATTGCAAAAAACTTAATTTCGCCAATTCAAGCCTAATTCTACTCCAGACCTCAAAACCACGTTCCGAACACACTCATAAGTCCCAAAGCACCTACCGAAGCTATCCGAGCTATAAAATCCACATTTTGAGGTTGTTTACCTATAAGTCAACTCCTAGTGGACTTTTTCAACTATAAAGCCAATCCAAGAGACTAAGTGTCTCATTTCTCACTACGACCACTCCGAACCCGAAACAACCGGCCCAACACATCATAATTAAGTTAATTAACACATGAAAAATCTGAAACAAGGAAAACGGGGCTAACCTCACGGAACGACCGACCGGCTCGTTACATTCTCCCTTAGTTAAACATATGTTCATCCTCGAACGTGCCTAGGGTTGTTCCAAATACCACTAAAATTGCTGTGTAACCTGCCATGCACATACTCGGAGGTGATCCCACGTCACCCAATCCCATATAGATCCAATAGCACAACACAGTCAAAATTTCGAAATCCAACCTGACCCATAAACCTTAGAACCAATTTTCCACTTATGAAATAATTTACGAGATCAAAATTCCACAACTATAAACTGAGTAAGTCTGAACACGCTGTGTCAAACCATATCCGTAACCCAGATGTAATCACATAATATACCACATGACTCAAACACTCATAGCGATAACTCCTAATCACAATAGCTACTCAAAAAAACCCAATACCGGTACATAACCTCTTATCAAGAAATGCCTCGCTCTAACACTTTCATGTACAACCGATGATGAAAGAAACGCGTAGAAACTAGCAACCATTCGTTCGATCAGCCAGTCATGGAGCTCCCCCTTTCTCCAACAGAAACTATAGAAGATTTCTAAGCTAACTTCTTATATCATCCTTCCAACCATGTTGTAGTCAACTCTGGTAGTATTCATTCTTGGCCCAATGACCTCTTCTCGTCCAACATGACCAATCTGAAGACATGACGCATCAATACAATCCAAATCCATAACCTGTGCAACTCGTGCACTCAATAGTAATATCCCACGAACTCAAATCATAGAAAAGATTCACACGAGAGGACTATCCCTCCATTAACAATTACCATCACAACACCATTCTAAGAGCCTGCCACACATCGTAAAACCAAAACACACGAATATGACACCAAGTATCATACCTCCACATAACTCCACTACAATGAGTAATCCCATCCAAATGTTGGTCCACATGAAATACTTCAAGCCACCTTGCTCAAAATCAATAACCACGCAAAATTCGATATCCAGTACTAAAAGTGCATTACCATAACCACGGGGGAATTGGACGATACCATTCCACACGAATCAGAAAGAACATAACCAATACGTCTCAATCCCGCAATACCCAATTACTTGCCTTACTCAAATCTTGCTATAAAGCCCAAATAAATCCGCATCATATGTGCATATAACCAACAATCACCACTCCTCGCAACACCGAAGAGTAACTCATAGATCACTCCAGAATATATATATAAACTCAATGACAATCGAATGGTATATCCCTCAACAATAGAAACTCGGAGTCAATAATTTCGACCCGGTGCAGAACACATACCCATAATGGCCTACCAATGAACTCTAAATGAACTCTGGTCACCCGCGACAGATAGATAACTCTCTCTGAAAGTTCACAATGAATGAATCATGGCACATACTAATATCTGACTAGCTTTGCTCACATGTTCACAATCCACAACCACAAAATAACCTCTTTATGAGAACTCTCAAGCTCGAAGTCCGTGAAGTGCGTGAATCACCATATCTAATCCCAACTCCACCGCTCGAATATATAACACACCCCTAATGCTCAATCATTCCACGAGGGATACCCCTATAATTCTTCCGTGTCACTAAGCAACCTTGAATATCAGCAGTCGATCCAACAAGAGAGCATCACATTACCAATGAAGCACCCTCAACTCCATTCAAAATACTTACCCTGAAGAGACTTCTTGCAAATCTAACGCCATTACCTTCACCTTCCTGATACTGGTATAAGGAATCCATGATAATGTAGAAATGTCACAAGTATCGACACCCTCCAATGTAGACCTCAGTTTCT
>MDKI01161610.1:0-37976 GCA_005239505.1 Nicotiana paniculata | reverse complement strand
ATATCGATGTCATAATCCTTGAGTAACTCAAGTCATCTTCTCTGCCTCAGATTCAACTCCTTTGTTTTGAAAATATATTGAACACTCTTGTGGTCCGTGAATACATCCACATGGACCCCATACAAATAATGAAGCTAAATCTTTAATGCAAAAACCACCACCGCCGCAAGTTCTAAGTCATGAGTTGGATAGTTTTTCTCATGATTCTTGAGTTTCCTAGAAGCATAAGTTATAACCTTGCCATGTTGCATTAACACACACCAAATCCCGATCCTTGAAGCATCACAATATACAACAAATCCATCTATACCCTCTGGCACCGACGCCGTAGTCAGTCTCGATTTCAACTCCAGAAAGTTCCTTTCACAAGCATTAGACCATTGGAACTTAACCACTTCCTGAGTCAATTTAGTCAATGGAGATGCAAGAGTAGAGAACCCCTCCACAAACTTCCTATAATACCCTGCTAAGCCCATGAAACTGTGAATCTCAGTTGGCATTGTAGGTCTATGCCAATTCTTTACTGCTGAAATCTTTTGAGGATCAACCTTAATTCCTTCTCTAGAGACAACATGACCCAAGAATGATTCGAGCAAAAATTCACAGTTTTAAAATTTTGCGTACAATTGGTGCTAATGAAGAGTCTGCAACACTACCCTGTTATGATCGGCATGGTCCTCCCGACCTCGTGAATACACAAGAATATCATCGATGAACACTATCACAAAAGGGTCGAGGAAAGTCTTGAAAAATCGATTCATAAGATCCATGAAAGTTTTCGGGGCATTTGTTAGCCCAAAAGACATTACCAGAAATTCAAAGTGCCCATACAGGGTTCTGAAAGCTATTTTCGGAATATCCTACTCCCTGATCTTCAATTGGTGGTACCCGGATTGTAAATCAATTTTGGAGAAGTATCTAGCACCTTATAGTTGATTAAACAAGTAATCTATTCTTCGTAACAGGTACTTATTTTTTACTGTGACTTTGTTGAACTGCCGGTAGTCATTTCACATCCTCAGCGATCCATCTTTCTTTCTCACAAAGAGAACCAGTGTGCCCCATGGAGACACAATCAGTCGGATGAAACCTTTTTCTTACAAATCCTTCAATTCTGTTGGTGCCATCCTGTAGGGCGGAATAGATATGGGTTGCGTGCCTGGCATCACATCAAACCTAGGGAGCTCATCAGGAAAGACCTCTAGAAATTCATTCACAACTGGCACAGACTCGAGTACAGGTGCCTCAACATCAATGCTTATAACCTGGACCAAGTGATAGATACACCCCTTGTTAATCATCTTCGTGGCCTTAAGGTAAGAAATAAACCTACCCTTCGGCACCACATTATCCCCCTTCTACTCAACAACTGGCTCATTTGGAAATTAAAACCTCATAGCTCTAGTTCGGCAGTCGATCTTAGAAAAACATGAATAAAGCCAATTCATCCCCATAATTACATCAAAATCGGCCATGATGTCCCGACCACGTACAGTGACAACACAACCCCTAGAAACCCGTGCGACCACAATAGACTCGCCAACCGGAGTATGTATAGAGAACGGCTCATGAAGCTATTCCGGTTCTATCCCAAATTCCATAGCAACATAAGGGGTAACATAGGACAAGGTAGAACCAAGATCAATAAGAGCATATACATCATGAGATTGGACAATCAATATACCTGTGACAACATCTGGAGAAGACTCTACACTCTGGTGACCACTCATAGCATAGAAACGATTAGTTCCTCATGAACTCTGTGCAGCACGCCCTGCTGGTGCTGGAGAGACTCGAGGTGGAGGGGGTGTTGAAGATGTAGCAGTTGTAAAACTGGATGGCTGTGTTTTGCCCCTGTCCATACCCTGGCGGGATGAACGACACTCCCTTTGAATATGACCCCTTATTCCGCACCTGTAACATACTAGCAGGTCCTGGTACTAGATCCCCATATGCATCCTCGCACACTTGGGGCATGGGAGCCTCCGCTGCTGTTGTAATCTCCCTCCTGATCGGCCCTAATGGTGGGGCCCCTTGACGCCCCAATTGGGCCTAAAGAGACTCCCCTGCTTCTAACGGTTCCCTGCTGATGGTGCACTGGTTGAAGACTGAGCATAAGACTTTGGATGGATCTGATGACCCTCCCCTAAAAGCTAATCTCCCACCACCAAATAAATCTCCAAGGGTTGCCCGCGGATCGGGCCATACTGCTACCCCTCGCTCCATCCCGTTCTTCAACTTACGGGTCTATGTATCTTGAGGAAACGCCACTATCTTCCCATAGTTCATATCAGAATTTAAAGTAGTTGCGGAAACCTCATTAATAACAAAAAGGCTAAGGCTCTGCAAAACTAACGTACTCGGGCCTCCATAGTGAGTGAATAACATATTTTGACAGGTGCACGAACTCCATGTGATACTCCCACACACTCTTACTCCCTTGATTAAGATTCTCACACTCTGCGGCAAGGATGCCCTAGTCTTGGTAAGAAAGAAATGGTCTATAAAGGCATCAACAAACTCACTCCACCTCGCTGGACAACTCCTCTCCTCCTAAGAGTCCTCCCACAGCTCAAACCAAGAATATGCCACCCCTTTCAGGCGCTAGGAGGCCAACTCCACTCCCTCCGTCTTAGTAGTGCGCATAACCCAGAGAGACTTATGCATCTTATCAATGAAGTCCCGTGGATCCTTCTCGGGATTAGCACTCATGAACACCAGAGGATCCAACTGTAGAAACATGTTCACCCTAGAACTAGTAGAATCCCCTTGTTGGCTAGAAGATATGGGTGCAACATTTGATCATTGGGCCTGAGAAGCCACTATCTGATCAGCATCTGAATGGCTCCCCTAAGATCCCCATCAGAAATATCACAACCGGAAGCTGGGGCTGGAGGTGGAACCATAATATCAGGTGGAGAAACCGTCGCACCCTTAGTAGATGTAGGTACTGGTGTGGCCTTGCCAGGTGTAGTGGAATCAAGAAGTGAAGCAGCCGGGGGATTATCCTCACCCCTCGGGTATTCACCTACAACATCATATAAAGGGTTAAATGCCACTCCTGAGACATCATTGGCTCCTTGGCAAGTTCGCACTCTTCTTAGGTTCCATATACTGAAAGTTAAAGGAATGCACAAGTTAGAGGAGGAACAATTGCACAGTTAGTTTCATCGCACGATCCAAAATCAAAGAAGGGTATTGTTCCTAAATTTCCAAGTAGCCTCCAACTTATAGATATGGTCAACAACACACCGATAAAAAGGACTCTACTAGACACGGCTCCGAGTTATCCTAGGACACTTTAAAACCTTAGGCTCTGATACCAAGTTTGTCACGCCCCAGCCTAAAGGAGCGGGATCAGAGCTCAACTTAGGGGACCCGGTCGACCAATCCTGTTAAAAACGTTTCTAGCCAACTCACTTATGATCCAGAGAAGGGATGATTTCATTAGTTAGGCAGTGAAAAGTTCATACATGTATACATTACTAAATCGTTTCATTTTTTTAAATCATTTTTAAGTGTCAAAATACATACATCCTTATGATTGAGTGGAACACGAGTCTAAAACACAACAAAATCCGTATGACCTTCCTAGAACCCATATACAACCCACATAGTGTCTACGAAGCCTCTAAAAATACAAACGAGAGTACAGATGATACCGGAAAAAAGGCCCCAACTATACCTCAAAAGTGGCAATAGTATAAACAAAGATACCATATATAACCCTAGAAGAAATGGGGCTCACCGAGTTTGCTGAGAAGAGGATGCAACACTATTTGTGATCAACACTGTCTGCTATGGAACCACCTGCATCCATTTAAAGATGCAGCGCCCCCAGTAAAAGGACGTTAGTACTGTCAAATAGTACTAGTATGTAAAAGTAAAACACTATCTCAATAGAATGAACAATAATATGGGAGAAGAGTCAAGAATGCAATATGAGCTTTAAATAACATTAAAACATCAAGTTAAGGATCACATAGATTTTCAAGTCAATTTCAGCATTATTAGGTTGGATGGTTTCTTAGAGCCAATATGCCATAATTAATAATACCACTGTGTTCTTACACAAAGACCGATCTCGGCCCGATCGGCTAAGCCATCTCATTTGAGACATCAACCATATTCACAATTTCATCCATAATACCACTGTGTTCTTACACGGAGTCCGGTCTCGGCCCGATCAGCTAAGCCATCTCATTTGAGACATCAACCATATTCAAATCAGTCATCTCACTTCATATTTCCCATCTTTTAAATACATTGGCATGATTGGCCCCAATTACAAAGTTATACTTAGCGCTTGGCCGTATTTCATGATTCAAGTACTTTTCCACATTCTGAAGTTATTAATACCATCAACAACAACATAGTATTTCATTCAATACTTTTGACTTCACATGTGAGCAATTTAGAATTCAAGGCACATAGAGGCTTTTCACACAATTTGGCATAACACTCTTTAATCCAACTTGACTTGAAGTCTAGACATTTTTAGCACATATTCTAAATTTTAAAAATTTCCTCAAGTGAAGAGATAACATGATGAAAGCATGGTAATACATATTACACATATATTTTTAAAGCAAGCACATTCAGGATAGCAATTTCTAGAACGTTCAATTTGGGACTTACATCGATTGCATGAATACCATGGGATTCAGTTCTAAAAAGAAGGGGTTTAGCCAACATACCTTAATTGAGCGTCTTAAAACTCTAAGATGTTATGGAATATTAGAAACATCAATCTATTTTAGCAATATAGCACAATTGAAACAAATTAGGAATACGATCATGATTCTAGCTCACTTGATAATTTTATCAAACACTATGTGTGTGTTAATGTTTCATGGCCCTTTTATGAAGACTTCACCATCCCACACCCCATTATTCTCTATCTTTTACTCACAACCTCCCCACATACCTTAAGAATACATGCATGCAAGGTAAGCACTCCCATGCCCGACTACCTTATAAATGGCCCATTCTAGTTACATTCTGAAATTAAGAGTTTGTGTGATAGAATCTTACCTCTTAGGAAGAAGACCTAGGGTTCTTCTCTTGATAATATTAATGGTTTTAAGCAAGAATTGAAGATTAATTTGATTAAGATCACTTTTTACCTCTAGGACTCTCTCTCTCTCTCTCTCACTCTAAAGATATCATAAATGACCTCAAAATGGTCTAAGGTAGGTGTTTTAATGGAATAGGGTCAGGTTTAAAACCCCCAAAAATTAAGCTCCGGAACAGGTTCTGCGGTCGTATATGCGATCGCATAATGGTTATGTCGTCCGCAAAATGACCGCGAAAGGTGGCCCTGGGAACTGGGATGGCCTGCTTCACTCTGCGTCCATTATGCAATGCGTAGAACTGTTCTGCAGACGCAAAATTGACCTCAAAATTGGCCAAAAAGGCTGCTTCACTCTTCGTCCATTCTGCGGTCTGCAGAGTGATTATGCGGCCGCAAAAATGCTTACCTCTGAAAAAATATTTCCTTCAGCTCCTCAGCACACTGTTCAATCCAAATGGTCTGAATTGCGGCGAGCTTCTGCTACTATTAACCTCTACGCCTATTTCGGCATCACGGAATACCGATTTTTAGGAAAACTTTTACGGGGCCTTACAAATACTTCATTCGTCATTTTTCTTTTGACCTTCTTCTTATCGATTCTGTGTGATACAGTTGTTGCTCGGATGCCGGATGTAGTACCTCAACTCAAGGAGTGGGTCGAGGGCCTTGTGTAACAAAAGCCCTACTTCGAGCGTGTGTGGCACGAACTTTTGAAGGGCCGATGAGAGGCCCCCTCTTATGGTGATATCTTTTCTTATAAGTTATATTCGACCTCATTTTTACGCCTTCGACTTCTAGCTTGTTTTACTTTACATTTGCAGGTTTATCAAAAGATGTTGAGATGAGGCCTCCATCTGGTGATGATGACATATTCACCGAGCCCCCTGCTCTGAAGCAGGATAATGAGAAGAAAAGAAGAAAATCTCTGAGTTCCTCAGGTCCCGAAAAGAAGAAATTGAGGGAGTGGCTGGTGCGTAAATCTAAAGAAACTACCAGCGCCCGAGAACTCCCACCAGACTCGCTCCACCGATTGAGGGATGAGTCCGAAGAATAAGAAGAAGACTCTGAATTGATGACCCGCGTGAGGAGCGGTACCGGCTTCAAGCCAGGGATGCCGGTGGAGAGGCAGTGGCCGAGGCCTCCGAACTAGGGAAGGTCGAGCCTGTTTTTCCCCGAGCTAAGGAGGTTGATAGAGAGACCGTGGCTGGTGCTTCTCAGGCAGAAGATAATGTGTTGAAGAACTCCCTCGGGGTGATAGATCTCTATGGGTCACCTTCATTCACATATTATATGATAAATAAGGCTCAAACATTGAAAGGACGCCCAAATAAGGGGCCTTAAGAGGCAGTTGATTCCTTCAACAACTTCTTTGATGGTATGGATTCAACCGCCTCGAAAGATGTGACCAGGTTAGGTGAGTTATCGATATCAAATAAGATGTCATCTTCGGGAACTAGCGGATTTTCTTTGAGTCCGAGATTTATTGATTGGTTCCCAGCCCCAAGAAAAAATCCTGACCGGAGGATGCCTGGGTTCTCTCTGCCGGTGGTGGTTGCCAGCTATCTCGGATGCCTGGTGACCGAAGAGGATCATGCCAAAATGGATGAGGTGGAGGCCCCCTATCTTTTCAACGAAGCTCAACAGGCATTAAACCGGGTAACTTCGAAAGAATTCCTATTATGTACTTAGATTAAATTGCGAATAATCATAACATTCTTCTTTGTGTTTGTAGACCTCGATGCTCCATCATGAAACTTTTCTCTGATATTGGGAGGAATTAAACCAACACGAGGCCGAGGATCGAGAGCTCACTGAGAATAGGGATGCCTATAAGATCCTCAGTGAGAAGCTCCAAGTCGAGTTAGAAGCGGCTCGAAAGGAGCATGCCGACCTGGTCGAGCACGTAAGACGAGTATTCAAACATAGTGACAATGATTCAGACACAATGGCTAGTGACACGAACCCGCACGTTCAAAAGTGACTTGACCAGATCGAGCAGCTGTAGGTGGTGGTGGACACAGTGAAAGCTGAGGCCGAAGAATGGAAGAACAAAATGGACCGCCTGGCTTCGGAAAAGGAGACCTCCCGAGAACAACTAGCTTTGATTAAGGTTCAGCTCTGGGCTGCAAGAAAAGGCCTTGGTCCAGGAGAAAAAGATCGAGGAGCTTGATTAGGGATTTTGACCTCTTATTTGCTCTCTTTTACTTGTGTTTTAGGTCAAAATGCTTAAAGGTATTCCCGAAAACTAGTGAAATATGTTTTCTTATAGGAATGTTGAAATATGAGCCGAAGGAATCAAAATAAACTCATAATGGAGTCAAAAGTGAACAAGAACCAAAGCAGGGCAAAAAGGCCAACTATGCGGATTGCATAATTCTAGTGCTGCCGCAGAAGAAAGGTTCAGAGACTGAAGTTTGAGCAAGTAAAGATGTGCAGCCGCACTCACTATTGTGCGGACTACAGAAGCGGAGATTCAGAGAGTTTTTATTTGGGGAAGCTGAAGGAGTGCGGACCACATCAAAATTGAGCAGCCGCAGGATGTCAAGTGTGGTCGCATTCACAATTGTGTGGTCCGCAGAAGTGAAGAATCAAAGAGCTGGGTTCAACTCCTAAGTCAAGGATTAAGGATCGCATCATTTTTATGCGGCCACATAACCCAGAGCGCGGCCACACTCAGAATTGTGTGGTCTGCATATGTCCAGCAAAAGCTAGAGCTCAAGTTCAAGGAATGCGAACCACACTAGAATTGTGCTGCCGCACTCAGAATTATGCGGCCGCACAACCTCCGCAGGGGCATTTTTGTCAGATATTTTTAGCTTTGTATAAATAGGAGTTTTTGTCATTTTTAGGTTAAGATATGTTTGAGAGGATCACCTATTCGATTTCTTTTACTGCTATTAGTAATTTTGCACTAGATTTGTCTCTAAACACTAGAGTTTCATCCCATAATCAAATATTATGGATTCTATCTTCAATTCTTCTTTAATTTTTGCAATTTTCATAAGTAGCTAAATCATTAGCTAGGGTTGTGACCCAACCCTAGTGTGGGTATTTTATGGGTGTTTGATTTAGGGCTTTTTTGTGATTGGGTTAGTGATATTTAGCCTAGTTCTTGCTAGAACTCAAGAATTAATGGTTGCAAACACTGATTCAGGCCTAAATGACTTAGTCTCTACTTGAGAAAGAGGGACTAAGTCTAGGAAAACTTGGCTAATAAGAAATTGGGGTGAACTCAAGAAATTGATAGCCCCAATTAAAGGGTTAAACGTAGAGATAATAATACCTGACTTGAGCTAATATCACTTGTTTTGAGAAAATACCCAATTGGACTTGAGATAGCCAAATTGGAAAAAATCACTAGAACTACCGAGAGGTATAGAGTGACTACCTGGGTGTGATTTCTATATTACAACCCCAACTAATAATAATTGCCCTGGAATTTACAACCCATTAGATAACCGCCTATGTAGAAGTCACGACCCTAGTCCCTTTAATCATTTGAAAAGCCCAAAACCAAAATATCGTCCTTAGTTTTATGCTTGCAATCAATAGAGTAAAATAGAAGTATAACACCAATCAAGTTTGTGGAGTGTAATTTGAGCCACAACTTGCAATGAACTTAGATATAAACCTAATCCCATTTTCTAACACCCTGTGGATTCGATCCCGACCTTTGTTGGGTTTATTATTGCATCGACCGCCTCGCTACTTATTTGTGGTGTGGATTTGGCCGAGAAAAATTTTTGGCGCCATTGCTAGGGATTTAAGCGGATTTAGCTATATATCTAGGCATTTGTGTTTTTCCTTTCTTTCCTTCTGTGTCACTATTTTTGTTTGTGAATTGCTTTTTAGGTACGAAATGTCTCTTAATAACGAGCCCCTCAGAAATATACCATTGGGGGAGGATTTAGATGATGAGAAAGTGGATGAGTTTCATCTTGAAACAGGCGAGGCCGACCACCTCATGATAATATCCCAAACCCACCCTCACCTTCACCAAGAGCAGCACAACGGGTGTTGCTGAACAAGGGCTATGCAAGTGCAATAGTCCCTCCCCAGATTAGGGCGGAAAACTTCAAAATAACCAACGTGATGCTTACACTGCTTGTGCAGCGGGGTTTCTTCACCAGAGCTCCACACCAAAATGCCTACAAGCATCTCAAAGGTTTTATTGATACTTGTCGGGGGAGCAAGCAAACAAATGTCTCCGAGGATGAACTGCGGTAAGGTTGTTTCCCTTTTCTCTACGGGGAAAGGATTTGGACTGGTTAGAAAGATTTCCCAATAATTCCATCCACACTTGGGATGAGTTGGCCGAGAAGTTAATTGCAAAATTCTTCTCTCTAGGGCACATGGATACAACAAGGGATGAAAGTCTAGCTTTCAAGCAAGATCCCAATGAGCCATTACACGAGATTTGGGAAAGATATCGTACCATGATCAAAGAATTCCCGAACAATTATATGACCAAGGCCATGATCCAACAGACCTTATATAGGGGATCAACACAACGAATCAGTATGTGGTAAATCAACTCGCCGGGGGTAACTTCATGAACACACCTTATTCTGAAGATTTGTGAAATCTTGGATGAGATGGCAGATACCTCTTCGGCGTGGCAAAGTAGAGCCAATGTTCCTCAGGGTGACCCAAATGTTATTCACCTACACAAGGAGCTACATGATCATGGGCAAGCTATTGCAAAGTTGACAACCACCATGAACAAATTGGCCAAGGCTCAGCTTCTACAGGTTCAAGATCCGAAATAGGTGAATGTTATGGAAGGAGTTAACATGATGGTGAATAAGAGACGGCAACGAGGTCAACAAGTACAAAATCATCCGGAACAATTTGAGCATAGTAATAGTGGGTATAATCAATATGATTCATATGATGAGAAAGATGAAGAGGTTCAATATGTCAAAAATTATCAAGGTCAAATAAGCAATTCTCCAAATCAACAACAATGGAGATCACAAGGAAACCAAGGGAACTGGAACAACCAAGGCCACCAAGAAAATTGGAGCAGTGGCAACAACTATAACCATGTCAATTGGGGGAACAACAATAGTCAAAGCAATTGGGGGAACAAATATAGTCAGAGAAATTGGGATAATCAAGGCAACAATCAAAGCAATTGGGGAGGAAATAATCAAGGAAATTAGGGTGGCAACAATCAAAGCAATTGGGGAGGCAACATTAATCAAAGGGGTTAGAACAATAGCAATCAAGGAAATTGGGGGTCATGCTTCCAAAGGCCCCCGAAGTATCAACAACTAAACAACCTGCCTCCATATCCGTTGCAAGGTCCTAGTTCTTTGAATGGTAAAATGGGACGGATTGGAAATATGTTTAAGAAAATGATGGAGAAAAACACCGACACTGATGCCCAATTAACCTCCCACAACACTTCTATCCGCAACTTGGAGGTCCTACTTGGCCAAATTTATCAAGCGTTAAATACTCGCCCTAAGGGGGCACTACCTAGTTATACCGTGGTGAACTCGAAGGGTGGGAACAATATTGGGCATGCAATGGCCGTGACAACAAGAAGTGGGATATGTGGAGTTGCTAATACCTCAAACAAAAGAAGAAATGTAGATGAGGATGTGTTGGTTCAAGATGATGATGAGCCAAGCAATGATGTTCAAGATAATAAAGAGGTGAGAATAGACATTGATGAGAGTGTGGAGGAGACACAAAATGATATGAATCCGTCTAGGGAGCATGTAATAGACATACCGGATCTGGTAGTGAAAAAGGACAAGGCACCCTCTCCAAGGCCTCCTCCTTCATATCATTAAATACTCCCAAAGCAAAACAATGAGCATAAATTCAAGAAATTTATTGATATGATGAAAAGTTTGTCCATAAATGTGTCGTTGGTTGAAGCCTTAGAACAAATGACGGGATATGCCAAGTTTATGGATGATTTGGTAACAAAGAAGAGATCAACGAACTGTGAAACGATCAAAAAGACACATCAAGTGAGTGCTATTATGCACTCCATGGCTCTAAAGTTGGAAGACCCCGGTGCTTTCACAATCACGTGCATTATTGGGAGTGCCGATTTTGCCAAATATTTATGTGACTTGAGGGCAAGCATTAACTTGATTCCCTGTTATGTATTCAAAATTTTGGGGATTGGGAAACCAAGACCCAAATCCATAAGGTTGCAAATGGCGGACCGGACAATAAAAAGGCCATTGGGGATAATTGATGATGTACTAGTTTGGGTTGACAAGTTCATCCTTCCCGCAGATTTTGTGATACTTGACTGTGAGGTTGACTACGAGATGCCAATAATTTTGAGGAGACCTTTCCTCACTACGAGGAAGGCCTTAGTTGATTTGGAAGCTGTTGAGCTCACCTTTCGGGTGGGTGATGAAAAATTGGTGTTCCATGTTTGTAAATCAATGAGGCAGCCAAATAGCAATGAAGTGCGTTCATTCGTGGATCTTGGGATCGAAGTAATTGTTGAAGACACAAGTGTTGTGATAAATGTTGAGGATACCTTGGAAGCTATGTTATTGAATCATGATGGGTATGAGAAGGAAGGCTTTGTAGAATGTGGCAAGGATTTGCAAGGAATGGGATCATATACTTATGGGCCTCGAAAACTTTCCTTGGATCTCGAAAATCGGAAGACTCCACCAACAAAGCCCTCAATCGAGGAGCATCCCACCTTGGAGTTAAAGCCTTTTCCTTCACACCTCAGGTATGAGTTTCTAGGCCCTTGTTCCACTTTACGTGTTATTCTTTCCTCGTGCTTAACAAACGTGCGGGTAGATTCCTCCCTTGCGGTGCTCCAAAGGAGAAAGAAAGCAATAGTTTGGACATTGGTAGATATTCGGGGTATAAGCCCCGCCTTTTGCATGAACATAATCATTTTGGAGGAGGATACCAAACCCTCTGTGGAACATCAAAGACGATTGAATGAGTCCATGCAAGAGGTAGTGAATAAAGAGATCATCAAGTGGTTGGATGTCGGGGTTGTTTACCCCATTTCTGTAGTTCGTGGACCTCGACGGTGCAATGTGTCCTAAAGAAAAGGGTCATGACGGTGATAACAAATGACAAAAATGAATTGATCCCCACAGGAACTGTCACCGGGTGGAGAGTGTGCATGGATTATAGGAAGCTCAACAAAGTTACTCGAAAAGACCATTTTCCGCATCCATTTCTTGATCAAATGCTGGATAGGTTAGCTGGGCGTGCTTATTATTTCTTCCTTGATGGATAGTTCAGATATAACCGGATTCTTATTTCTCCTGAAGACCAAGAGAAGACCACTTTCAGTTGTCCCTATGGCACTTTTACATTCTCGCGGATGCCATTCAGGTTATGCAATGCACAGACAACTTTTCAACGGTGTATGATGACCATCTTCACCGATATGGTGTAAGACTTCCTCTAGGTTTTCATGGATGATTTTTCGGTCATGGGGGATTATTTTGAAGAGTGCTTGGATAACTTGGATAAGGTATTGGCACGTTGTGAGGAAACTAACTTGGTATTGAATGGGGAGAAGTGTCATTTTATGGTCGAGGAGGGCATTGTCCTCAGTCACAATATTTCCAAGAATGGTATTGAGGTTGATAAAGCAAAAGTTGAAGTGATATCCAGACTCCCTCCCCCTACTTCCGTAAAGGGTGTGAGAAGCTTTCTAGGTCATGCGTAGTTTTACCACCGATTCATCAATGAGTTTTCTAAGGTGGTGAACCCCTTGCGCAAACTCTTGGAGAAAGATGCAAAGTTCCTTTTCAAAGGATATTGCATGAAGTCATTTGGACTACTGCAATATAAGTTGACTACCACTCCTATTATCACTGCGCTGAATTGGAGCTTACCCATTTGAGCTCGTGTGTGATGCAAGCGATGTGGCGGTTGGAGCGGTATTGGGGAAATGAATTAACAAGATCGTCCATCCGGTCTACTATACTAGTAAGACCATGAACGAGGCCCAAATCAACTATACAGTGACCGAGAAAGAACTCCTAGCCATTGTCTTTTCTATGGAAAAGTTTTGCCCGTATCTAATGGGTACAAAGGTGATTGTTCACATCAACCATGCGTCACTTCATTATTTGATGAGAAAGAAAGACTCTAAGTCAAGATTGATGCGGTGGGTACTTCTTTTACAAGAATTTGATCTTGAGATCCAAGACCACAAGGGGAGTGAAAACCATGTGGCAGACCACTTGTCCCGATTGGAGTAGGAGGGGAGGCCACTTGATGGCCTTGAGATCAATGATTCATTTCCTAACAAACAACTCTTTTCCATTTCTATGATCTGGATGCCATTGTTTGCTAATGTGGCCAACTATCTTGTGAGCGGCATTGTTCGAAATGAGTTCTCTTCAAACCAAAGGAAGAAGCTCAAACGGGACTGCCTGGACTACTATTGGGATGAGCCATATCTCTTCAAAATTTTTACTGATGGTGTTATCCGAAGATGTATACTGGGAAAAGAACAATTGGGTATTATTGAAGCTTTCCACTCTTCACCATATGGTGGTCACCATAGTGGAGCAAGAACTGTACAAAGGTGCTACGTTGTAGATTCTATAGGCCTACCCTTTACAAGGACGCTAGCGATCTCATTAAGCGTTGTGATGAATGTCAAAGGGCCGGTGGGATCTCCAAGAAAAATGAAATGCCTCTCACCACCATCCTAGAGATTGATTTTTTTGATGTTTGGGGCATCAATTTTATGTGTCCTTTTGTGAGCTCATGTGAGAACACCTATATTTTGGTCGCTATGGATTACGTGTCCAAATGGGTTAAGTTGTGGCTTTGCCCAACAATGAAGCTCAGTGTGTGGTAGCTTTCTTGAAGAAGAACATATTCACAAGGTTTGGTACTCTAAGGGCCATCATTAGTGATGGGGGATCACACTTTTGCAACAAATCTTTTGATACTTTACTCTCCAAGTATGGTGTCACTCACAAAGTGTCGACCCCCTATCATCCTCAAGCAATTGGACAGGTTGAAGTCTCCAACCGGGGAGATCAAGAGTATTCTGTCAAAGACTGTTAATGCAAACTGGACTGATTGGTCAAAGAAACTTGACGATGCTCATTGGGCTTATAGAATAGTTTACAAAGCACCAACTGGTATGTCTCCGTATTGGTTAGTGTTCGGGAAAGCTTGTCACCTTCCGGTGGAACTAGAGCATAAGGCTATGTGGGCATTGAAGAAGCTTAACCTTGAGTGGGATGTAGCTACAAATCTTAGGGTGGAGCAATTGAATGAACTTGATGAGTTCCGGTTCCATGCTTACTCCAATTCGTCCTTGTATAAGGACAAGATGAAGTGCCTCCATGATAAATATATACGGAACAAAGAATTTAAAGAAGGTGATCTTGTATTTTTTTTTCAACTCTCGGTTGCGGATGTTTCCGGGAAAGCTGAAATCAAAGTGGAGTGGCCCATTTGAAGTTGTAAATGTGACACCCTTTGGTGCTTTAGATCTGAAAAATAAGAATGGTGAGGTGTTTAGAGTCAATGGGCACCGGGTGAAGAACTATCTTGGAAAGGTTAATGATGGCCACGTTGTGGCATTGCTACATTTCAAGTGATTGATGGTAACATGCATCGTGCCGCGACGTTAAAGAAGGCGCTTCTTGTGAGGCAACCCATGTGTTTTTCTTTCTTTTGATTTTCTTCTTTAGATTAGGCATTGTAGTGTTCTAACTGGTCTTGAAGTGTATCCAGGAATATGGGGGTGCATTACAGGGACTGTGCAAGAAACAATTGGCTAAGGGTTGCAATAGTGCATATTGCACCAGAAATATGTGAACCGCACAACCACTCTGCGGCCGCACAATTCTGTGTGTGGTCGCATAACTAGGAGATGAAAAATGCATGGTCTATGAAGTTTGACCTATAAAAATTCCTTAATAATTTACGGCCGCACACAAAATTGTACGGACCGCACAAATTCTGCGGCCGTAATCAGTTTTGTGCGGATGTAACAGTACTTCAAAGAACAGGTAAGAAGTTCAGACCGCTCTCAAAATTGTGCAGCCGCACTCAGGTATGTTCTAGGCCAAACGGGTCAAAGTATAAATAGGGCCTCACTCAGTTTTTTACACTTTACGAACTTTGAAATCTGAAACTAAGCTAGCACGGTGCATATCACCATTGTTCTCAATCTTCCCCCATTTCATCATTGTTGAATACCACATGCATCTTCATTATTGGTATGTTAATTTCAATGCTTTAGATTCTTCCTCCTTTTCTTTGGTATAGTTCTTTAGTCTAGGGTTAAGTTCATGCCTAATAATGTAAATAGATGGTCAATCTTGCTTAGCATCATATGTGTAGTATCTTAAATTTTAAATGGAGCCTGGTTAAGTAACTATCATGCTTAATTGCTAAAGCCATGTCTAATTAATGAAAACCGTTGTAGGAATCGCAAGTCAGTGCCCGTGTAATTCAAATTATGCGTCCGCACACACTTTTGTGCGGTCCAGATTAAAGGGTATGCGGCCGCACACATTTTTGTGCGGTCCGTAGCCCCCTGAGTCAAGGGCAAGTATGTTAATGAAATTGTGCAGCCACACTCAAAATTGAGTGGTCCACAGTGAATTTATGCAGCCACACTCACTTTTGTGCGGTCCGCACTATTGAAACATTAGAGAACCTAGTAGTTTGAACCTGGGTATGTGCAGACGCAATCAAAATTGTGCGGTCCGCAATAAACTTGTGCGACTGCATTCACTTTCGTGTAGTCCACACTGTTGAAACATCAGAGACCCAATAGTCTGAACCTGGGGCTGTGCAGCCGCTCTCAAAATTATGCGGTCCGCACTCGGCAGTCTGCAGCCGCACATATTTTTGTTCTGTCCGCACTGCCCCTTCTGAGATTGTGTACGAAAAATTTCAATCATGCTTCTGTGTACATTATGAGCTTCAATTCTAACTCATTTCCACTGCTTGTGTGTTGCAGAAAATGGTTCGCTCACGAGGTAGATGAGATACATCGAAAAGGAGGGTAGAACCCTCCTAAGGCTGGGGTCGAGGCAAAATAAACCTACCTCTAGAACATCAAAAGGTCATAAGCAAGAAAGCTATAGCAAATAGACCCCCTGAACCTTCCGAGACCAGTGAGTACCTCCCATCCGGAGAAGCTTCTGAGGGTAACTCCGTGCAAGCACAACCGGAAGCCCAATAACAACAATTCCCAAGGAGACTCCACCTTGTAAATGAACCAACATCTTCTTCCAGTTCTTCTGAAGGTTTATAGGAGGTTAGTCAAGCACCTGAGCCCTATCCCCCACATGCTCCAGCTAATACAATTAATGTGGTTGATGATGATGATGTCCCAGACGATGGGAGAGGGGGTGATACTACAGTGGGAGGTTTAGAAAGATTAAGGTGGCAAGAGCTATGGGAAGAGAGATTTGTCAGTGCCAATGCCTTTACCAAATTTAGAGAATGGTGGTCGTAGAGGTCGCTCATTCTTGAGAAACAATTATTGATAAAAGATTTGAGCAAGCACAAACCCGATATCCTTAGACAATTCTAGGAGCGCAAAGGATGGAAAGGGTTCACCCACAGCATGCTAGATGCAAATAAGCACTTGGTCAAAGAATTCTATGCCAACGTTGCTCACATCAAAAAGGGTACCAAGGTGACAAAAGTCCGAAATTTAAAAAATCCATTTTGACTCCCATGCACAGAACCAATATGCGGGGTTTGAAGAAGTAGAAGCAGTACTATACAGGGAAAAGCTAGTTATGAGTGATGCATCTTACCCGTGGCTAGCTGAGATTCTGGAAATCCGAGGGTCAACACCTCGGTGGCTCACATCAGGGGTTCAAATAGTCCGAGCCACCATATACATTGAAGCAAAAGGGTGGCAGACATTCGTGTGCATCCACATTGATCCATGCCAAAATGAGAACATCCTCCCACTTCCCCATGCAGTTTTAGTGGCATCCATTATGGCCGGATATCCAATAAATGTGGGATCCTTGATGTCTTCAAACATTACCTAGCGGCCCAAAAGGGGGAGAGATCATATCCCTACCCCAACTTCCTCATAGAATACTTCAAGGATCAAGGGGTGGAGCCGAAGCATTATGATGTCAAGGTAAAGGCAAAGAAGATGTTCTCATGGTACCATCTCTAGGGAGCTGACAACCCGAAGTTCAAGAGTAAAGCTACTACCTCTGCTGGCCAGTCTGAGGAGCCATCGGTAGTGGTTACTAATTCAGCTGTCGATCCTTCCATAGCAGATGGTACGTCCACTGGGATAGCATCCATGCCACCTTCATCTTTCGGACCACCTACTTCTGCTAGACTATCAGTTCCATTATCAGTGTCGGCCTCATCTACTTATCTTCATACTGAGCTGTGAGTCTCCCAGACATTGGCGAGTCTCAACAACTGGATGCAGGCAGCTACTACAAAGCTGACTGCCATATCCAGTGTTTTTGCAGCATAGTCCTCAGCCCCAGCAAAGCCTCAGTTAACTCCGTCAGTGGAGGACACATTGAAAAAAATTCTAGACAACCAGAAGGCCATTATAGAGACTCTAACGACGCATGGGAAGGTCATTA
Organism: Nicotiana paniculata; assembly: GCA_005239505.1. Lineage (NCBI taxonomy): Eukaryota > Viridiplantae > Streptophyta > Magnoliopsida > Solanales > Solanaceae > Nicotiana > Nicotiana paniculata. The sequence continues at coordinate 20,333 of MDKI01161610.1, read as the reverse complement.
AGGATTTGGGAAAACAGATAAAGAAGATGCTGAAGTCTCAGGCATCAAAGGAATCAGTGGAGAAGCTGTGCAAAGAGATTGAAAAGATTGCATCTATCGGAGATCTTCCATTCGACCTGATCATGGAGCAAACAGACCCGGCAGCACCAGCAGCAGTACCAGAGACATCAGAGGCAGCAGCCGGCCAGTCTGAGGAGCCGGTTGCGACTTCACACACTGTTGAGGAGATGATACAGATGCTCAACAACCAAGTTGTCCCTAAACCAGGAGATGATGACATACAGTTAGAGGAGACAGAGGGTGTTGAGGACCCCATGCAGACTGAGACCACATAGGGAGTTTTTATTCACTATCTATCTGTCACGACCCCAAATCCTAACTGGCCGTGATGGCGCCTATCGTGGAACTAGGCTAGCCGACTACCGCGTGTTCACAATTTCTTTTGAAAATCCCATTTTGAGTTTCAAGCAATTCATAACAATACTCAAAGAGTTTGCTTAAAATAATAGACAAGTTTTATATATACAGTACTGCCATCCCCAAAACCCGAAGCCAACATGTCATGAGCATTTAATGAAATAAGTCAAAATAAAGTATTAAGATACAAAACTCCGAATCAAAGATAAATACAATAGGAAGGGAAAGCTGAGATCCTGCGAACACTGAGCAAATACCTCTATGTCCCCCAAGATCCGGCTCCACTGCGATATATATATATCAAAGCTAGCACTCGATCTCTGCTCCTATATCTGTTCACAGAAGTGCAGGGAGTAATGTGAGTACACCAACTCAGTAGTAGTGGAGATAAATCAGGTCTAAGTAGCAAGGAATCACACAAAATCAATATCACAAAATACACAGCCTTACTTTCCAGTAGTATACATAATTACACGAAATTATCATGCCTTCGAAATCAACTTCATAAAAGTTCTTAAAACAATGCACATTTTTAGTAACTTTAAAACAAAGATTTGGTATGCAATGAATGTAGGGAAATCATAAGTAGCCCCTCGAGCGAAAACATGTTTAATAAACAACCCCTCGGGCATTTCCTCACAATCCCTCAGCACCTCACAGTCACACATGCCTCCCAATAACTCATCACTCGGCCTCCTATCACTCGTCACTCGGCACTCAGTGCGCTCACTGGGGGTGTGTACAAACTCTGGAGGGGCTCCTTCAGCCCAAGCGTTAATATCACTCAGCACCTCACCATCACTCTTGGCCCTCGGCCACACTCAGCATCTCACCATCACTCTTGGCCCTTGGCCATACTCAACACCTCACCATCACTCTTGGCCCCTCGTCCACACTCGGTGGAACCACTCGAAAAGCCCCTCGGGCAAATCAGTAAAACAGGGTACTCGACAACAAAACATCAGTTTAATCTCAAGTCGTGTAAATCATGCTGAGTTTCAAATAAAACAGTATACACAATGATGCTGAGTAAAAACCATCAACAGGTAGTGAGGAAAACAACAGTAAAACACCCTCAAAGGGTCTCAACAGATCGGCACGAGGCCCCAAACACGGCTTATAGCCCAAATATTTCACAAATCTTTAGAACATAATTTAACATAAGTTTTTGAGTAAATATGCAACTCATTAGTTACCGCAGAGAGGACCTAATCCAATCCAAAAATCAATACGCGCCACATATTCGTTATCCGACATGTGCACCATTCCAAATTTAGTGAGAAAAAAATGCAGTCCGGGGTTCCATACCCTCAGGACAAAATTTATAACCATTACTTACCTCTACCGGGCCACAACACTAGTCTGCTATGCCTTTGCCGCTCAAATTGACTCCCGATTGCTCCGAATCTAGCCAAAAACCAGTTAACATCATCAAAATATACTCATAGAACACAACCCAATCGAAAATTATCAAAACTAAACAAAATCTAGAAATTCGGCCAAACCCGAGCCCTGAGCCCACATCTCAGAATCCGAAATTTTTTACATCGTTAGAACCCTCGTCCTCTCCCGATTCTATACATACCAAGAACACAAAAATAGGACTACCATTTCCATTCCAAAACCTCAAAAGAAGTACCAATCTCTTTCCTCCCATTTTTCCAACTTTTCTAACCCAAAACATTAAACTTTCAAGCCTAATCTCAATAAAAATAGCATAGGAACAGGATTAACAAATCAAAGAACTCGCCTTAGTTGAAGAATCTGGAAACTCCTCTCAAAACCCTCTTCAATGGACTCCCCTGCATGCCAATTGATGAAAATTTAATAAATCTCGCGAAGGAGGGGTCCTTTCATACTGTTCTGCACAGTCATTTTCGCACCTGCAGAAAACTGGTCGCACCTGCGGACCCGCACCTGTGGTCCCAGGGTGCGCACCTGAGATAACAAACTTAACGGACAAAACTTCGCACATGCGACCTCACTTTCCGCTCCTGCGCGATCACACCTGCGATTCCACTTCCGCAGGTGGGAAAACACCAGCAACCAGCACATCAGATGTCCAAACATTCACTCCAACTTCCCGTCAACCATTCGAATCAATCCCGAGCCCCTCGGGGCCCCAACCACACAGACCAACATATCCCATAACATCATTCAAACTTAGTCGAGCCTTCGGAACACCAAAAACAACACGAAAACACCAAATTTACATCAAATTCAAGCTTAAGAACCTTGAAACTTCTAAAATTTGCCAACTACGCTGAAACCAACCAAACCACCTCCGATTAACCTGAAATTTTGCAGACATATCCAAAATGACATTATCACACTGTTCCAACTTCTACAATTCCATTCCAACATCGATAGCCTATTTTCCACTGCCGATCGAAAATCGCCAAAAACTAACTTTCGCCAATTCAAGCCTAATTCTACACCGGACATCACAAAAATATTCTGAACACACTCCTAAGTCCCAAATCACCTAACGAAGCTATCCGAGCCATAAAATCCGCATTCTAAGGTCTTTCACCAATAAGTCAACTCTCAGTTGTCTTTCTCAACTATTAGGCTACCTTGAGAGACTAATTGCCTCAATGCTCATCATGACCACTCTGTACCTGAACCAATCGACCCAACACACATAAATGAAGTAGAAACGGGGGAAACGGGGCCAAATTCTCAGAACGACCGGCCGGGTCGTTACATCCTCCCCCACTTAAATATACGTTCGTCCTCGAACGTGCCAAGAGTTGTTCTCCAACACTATCAAACTGTTACGCATCTTACCATGCACATACCCGGGGGTGAATCCCACGTCACCCTATCCAATATAGGTCCAATAGCACAATACTGCTGAAATATCGAAATCCAAATCCTGGCCCATAAACCTTAGAACCAAATTCCCACTTCTGAAATGATATATATATATATATATATATATATATATATATATATATATATATATAAAAGATCAAAATTTCCATAACTATAAACTGAACAAGCCCGAACCTACTGAATCAGGCCATATACGTACCCCGGATGAAATCACATAAAACATCGTGTGACACAACTCTCATAGCAATAACTTCTAACCTCAATAGCTACTCAAAACAACCCAATACCGGCACACCACCTCTTATCAAGAAATGCCTTGCTCTAACACTTCCATACACTGTCGATGATGAAAGAAGCACGTAGAACCAACAACCATTCATCCGATAAACCCGACATGAAACTCCCCCTTCCCAACAGGAATTATAGCAGATTTCTAAGCCGAATCCCGACATTTATCCTTCCTACTATGCTGAAGAAAATTCCGAAAATATTCATTCTAGGTCCAATGACCTCCTCTCATCCATCACAACCACCCTGATACCACGATACTAACCATTCGACATATCGATAAAATTCGAAGCCAAAACCTGTGCAACTTGTGCACTTAACAGCAACATCCCAATGCAATCAAATTATATAAAATATCCCACGAGAGGACCATCTTGCCATTAACAATTACCGTCACCATATCATACTAACCATCTGGCGCACACTGCGAAAATCAAAAACACCTGAATCCGATACCAAGGTCATACCCCGACATAACTCCGCTACACTGTGCGATCTCATCCAACCGCTGGCCCACTTGGAATATTTCAAGACACCTTGCCCAAAAATCCATAACCATTCAAAATTCGACATCATGCACTCAAAGTGCATTGCCATAACCAGGGGGAAACTGGACGATACCATGCCACCCGAAACAGAAGGTATATAACAAACACGCCTCAATCCCGCAATACCCAATTGCTTACCTTACTCAAATCTTGCTATAAAGACAAATTAGAATCGCACCACATGTGCATATAACCAATAATCACCACTCCTCGCCACACCGAAGGGAAACTCGTAGATCACTCCAGAACATGAACAAATCAATCACAATCGAATGGTACCTTTCTCAATAATAGAAACTCAAGCCAACAATTCCGACCCGGTGCAAAACACGCACCCATATTAGCCTACTATTGACCCTAATCTAACTTGATCACCCACAACATATAGAAAACTTTATCGAATAGTTCATAATGACAGAATCATGGCACATACTAACATCCAACTAGTCTCAACTCGCATCTCCACAGTCCATTACCACACAATATGATGTTTATGAGAACTCTCAGTCTCGAAGTCCATGAAACGTACGGATTACCATATCTGATCACAACTCCACCACTCGAATACATAACACATCCCAAATACTCATTCATCCCATGGGGAATACCCCTATATTTCTTCCATTCACTAAGAAACCTTGAGTATCAACAGTCGATCCAACAATAGGGCGTCGCGATACCAATGAAGTACTCTTAACTCAACCACATTGCTTTTTCTGAAATATATACCCTCATCAAGTCGCACCAATTGGTGATATCATCTACCTAGTCATCTGAAACTGCCCATGCTGCCAAAGAATTTATGATCTTCCTTCCAGAACCGAACCGTGACCTCACATATGCAAATCTCAACTCCACCCAACATATCGCACACGCCATTCCAACCTAGGAAAAACACGGGAACTCCATGGTCCCTTCTGATCCACAAGAAACTACGCACCCAACTAGACAAAAACTTCCATTGGATCCCCTTTAGAAACAAACTCACTACACGCCACAAGAAAATATGCACCCTTAACTGCGGTAGAAACCATCCAGAATTATCAGAAATCCCATTTGCGCAACACCAACCCATCAGGACTGAATTCTTCTAACTCAACCAACTAAGCAGGCAACCAAAAATCCAAGAGCATTGCTAAGAAACACCCGAAACTCATCACCTTAAGAACACCCAAAGAACTAATTGTATCCCTTACCATGCCAATCCCGACTACTACCAAATCGCCCTATTTACCCAGGTTTCTTCTGACTTACTTTCAAATTGATACTTCTTCCTGTCGTAATACCACAAATTTGCAACACAGACTCACCACACGTGACCCAAGCACAAAACCATACCGTCTAAGGCTCATAAGCCGCCGAATACTCTCTCTCAAATATCCCCAAAATTACCACATTCAAATTACTTACCCTGAAGAGACTTCTGCGAATCTAAAGCCATTACCTTCACCTTCCCGATACCGATATGTAGAATACCACAAGTCTTGACATCCTCTAACGTAAAAATCTCAATCACACTAACCAAATAGACAGAATCGACCTGACCCGTTTGCATACTAACATACTAGGAAAATGATCCACTCACTTGAAATCACAAGCAAATTCATACTCTGCACACACTACACCTTTTACAATTTCCACCAAATCATTAACTAGAACCCAATTACCCAAAAAAGGAACATTACAACCTATATTGAAGAAATTTCCATTACCCATGACATTCCCAGACCCCATGCCTGCAGGTCATAACTGATTTACCAATATACCTCGAACTGAAACCAATACCACACAAAGTCATGTAATCAAATTATCAAAAACGAACTCCCCCACTTGGCTCAAAGCCAAGGATCAAGATAACCAAGATCATGCCCACACATTAACACTACCACCATGTTGTGGTGGGATTCAACTAAATCCTTCATAAGCTTATATGACCCAAACCATCTAACACTCAAGTCAATTGCCAATTTCGCATCCACCATTGCAATAGTCACGCCAACTTCCACAAGCGATCAGAACTCCAATTACAACACATATCTTTTACTGGTAGAAGATAACTTATTATAGAACTACATAGAGACCACACGCCCTGGGACAACCTGTAGGAGGTACCCCTGCTCGCTTAGCCTCAATTGCTATCTTCCCATAACTTCTAAAGACCAGAACTATCATGCCATCACTACACCTTCCTGTATCTGAACACAACCAACGCCTACCCTCGAGGCGCCACAATATGCTATAAAAACCTAAAGCTGATGGCAGAACTAACACTGGAGCGGTGGTCACAGAAATATCGAGCTTCTGGAAGCTCTACCCACACATGAATGACCACATGAATACCCGCACTAGACACCACGTGTCCCAAGAATGCTACTGAACTGAGCCAAACTTCATACTCGCAGAATTGGCATATAGCCTTTCCTCCCCGAATCCTTATAATTCCATCCTCAAATACTGAGTATGCTACTCCGAGCTACGCGAATATGCCAGGACGTCATCAATGAATGCAATAACAAGGAGCACTAATACGGCTGGAATACACCATCAATCAAATACATGAACGTTACTAGGGCAAACGATCAACTCAGAAGACATTGCCAGGAACTCTTAGCCCCACAGAGAAATCCGCTTCACTCCACAACTACACAACACGAGAAATATTCAAACATATTCACAACTCATGCCTTATACCAAATCAAAACTGAAATCAAACACTCATTAAATCTTACCACATTTCCAGCCGACCCTTTCGACACATTTCACAGTCTGAACACATCTAACCATCAATTCACACTCACCACATAGGCATCTAGTCACCAATCCTCATCAATAAGAACACGAACGGACATACCAGTCCCCAATTACATGTTCCCACATAACAAAAATCTCAGAAATCAAGCCAAAGACCGGCCTCAAGTCCTCCAGACTGGCCTATTACCAACATGCCAAAATCACATCTCACCCACAGAAGCCACAAGCCGTCGATGCACAGCTGATACCAGGCGCTCTTAGGCGCGCTCGAATACACTGAAGGAATTCAAGAGTTATGCTCTTGCCTGAATACAATGGATTCGCACGACAAGAATTTTTTTTTTTAAATGTGAGATTTTCCTAAGGGTTTCGCAGCCTCTCGAAGATAATTATAGACGTCTATGTACCAATCCGCAAGACTCTACTAAACCTGCTCATGACCGTTGAGTCCTATGAAACCTAGGGCTCTGATACCAATCTGTCACGACCCCAAATCATAACTGGCCGTGATGGCGCCTATCGTGGAACTAGGCTAGCCGACTACCGCATGTTCACAATTTCTTTTGAAAATCCCATTTTAAGTTTCAAGCAATTCATAACAATACTCAGGGAGTTTTCTTAAAATAATAGACAAGTTTTATATATACAGTACTTCCATCCCCAAAACCCGGAGCCAACATGTCATGCGCATCTAATGAAATAAGTCAAAATAAAGTATTAAGATACAAAACTCCAAATCAAAGATAAATACAATAGGAAGGGAAAGCTGAGATGCTGCGAACGCTGAGCAGATACCTATATGTCCCCCATGATGGAGATAAATCAGGTCCAAGTAGCAAGGAATCACATAAAATCAATATCACAAAATACACAGCCTTACTTTCCAGTAGTATACATAATTACACGAAATCATCATGCCTTCGAAATCAACTTCATAAAAGTTCTTAAAACAATGCACATTTTTAGTAACTTTAAAACAAAGATTTGGTATGCAATGAATGTAGTGAAATCATAAGTAGCCCCTCGGGCGAAAACATGTTTCATAAACAACCCCTCAGGCATTTCCTCACAATCCCTCAACACCTCACAGTCACTCATTCCTCCCAATCACTCGTCACTCGGCACTCGGTGCGCTCACTGGGGGTGTGTACAGACTCCGGAGGGGCTCCTTCAGCCCAAGCACTAATATTACTCAGCACCTCACCATCACTCTTGGCCCTCGGCCACACTCGGTGGAACCACTCGAAAAGCCCCTCGGGCAAATCAGTAAAAATAGGGTACTCGACCCAAAACATCAGGTTAATCTCAAGTGGTGTAAATCATGGTGAGTTTTAAATAAAACAGTATGCACAATGATGCTGAGTAAAAACCATCAACAAGTAGTGAGGAAAACAGCAGTAAAACACCCTCAAAGGGTCTCAACAGATCTGCACGAGGCCCCAAACACGGCTTATAGCCCAAATATTTCACAAATCTTTAGAACATAATTTAACACAAGTTTTTAGTAAATATGCAACTCATTAGTTGCTGCGCAGAGGACCTAGTCCAATCTAAAAATTAGTACGCACCACATATTCGTCATCCGACATGTGCGCCATTCCAAATTCAGTGAGAAAACAATGCAGTACGGTGTTTCATACCCTCAGGACAAAATCTATAACCATTACTTACCTCTACCGGGCCACAAAACTAGTCCGTTATGCCTTTGCCCCTCAAATTGGGTCGCGATTGCTCCGAATCTAGCCAAAAACCAGTTAACATCATCAAAATATAATCATGGAACACAACCAAATCGAAAACTATCAAAATTAAACAAAATCTCGAAATTCGGCCATAACCGAACCCCGGGCCCACGTCTCGGAATCCGAAATTTTTTTATATCATTAGAACCCTAGTCCTCTCCCGATTCTATACATACAAAGAACACTAAAATCGGACCACAATTGCCATTCCAAAACCTCAAAAGAAGTACCAATCCGTTTCCTCCCATTTTTCCAACTTTCTAACCCAAAACCTTAAATTTCAAGCCTAATCTCAATAAAAATAGCATAGGAACGGGATTAACAAATCAAAGAACTCACCTTAGTTGAAGAATCTGGAAATCTCCTCTCAAAAGCCTCTTCAATGGACTCCCCCGCATGCAAATTGATGAAAATTCTTATAAATCTCGCGGAGGGGGGGTCCTTTTATACTGTTCTGCACAGTCATTTCTGCACCTGCGGACAACTGGTCGCACCTGCGGACCCGAACCTACGGTCCCAGGGTGCACACCTGAGATAAACAACTTAACGGAAAAAACTTCGCACCTACGACCTCACCTTCCGCTCCTGCACGATCGCACATGCGACTCCCCTTCCGCAGGTGCGAAAACACCAGCAACCAGGACGACAGATTTCCAAAAATTCACTCCAACTTCTCGTCAACCATCTGAATCAATATCGAGCTTCTCTGGGCCCCAACCACACATACCAACATATCCCATAACATCATTCAAACTTAGTCGAGCCTTCGGAACACCAAAAACAACACGAAAACACCAAATTTACATCAAATTCAAGCCTAAGAACCTTGAAACTTCTAAAATTCGCCAACTACGCCGAAACAAACCAAACCACCACCGATTAACCTGAAATTTTGCAGACATGTCCAAAATGACATTTACGAAACTGTTTCAACTTCTAGAATTCCATTCCGACCTCGATAGCCTATTTTCCACTGCCGATCGAAAATCGCCAAAAACTAACTTTCGCCAATTCAAGCCTAATTCTACACCGGACATCACAAAAATATTCTGAACACACTCCTAAGTCTCAAATCACCTAACGAAGCTATTCGAGCCATAAAATCTGCATTCCGAGGTCTTTCACCAATAAGTCAACTCTCAGTTGACTTTCTCAACTATTAGGTTACCTTGAGAGACTAATTGCCTCAATGCTCATCATGACCACTCTGAACCTGAACCAACCGACCCAACACACATAAATGAAGCAGAAACAGGGGAAACGAGGATAAATTCTCGGAACGACCGGGTCGTTGCACTACCCTTCCCTGTTCTTATTTTTTATTAGCATTGAGGACAATGCTTGTTTTCATTTGGGGAGTGGTCTATTTTAATTGATTGACATTTTTCATGTAATAACTATTATTTTATTTTTCCTTTATCTTTATTTTCTCTTTGGTATGTATATATTCTCCCGTTTGATGTATATATTCATTTCCCTTATGCATATATTCGCTTTACTTCATTTTGTATATCCATTTTACTTTCTGTAGTTTACTTCATAACTTCTTTAGTTTGTTTTGCCTTAGTAGTATAACTTCTTATTTACCTTAGTAGCTTCTTTTTCATTAGTTAGCTTTTCTTTACGTTTTGTGTGAGAAATAAGCCTTTGGTTTTATTAGTGTCACGGTTCTTTCTATATGTGGATGTTGTGTGAACCGAGAGGCTCTTCCCAATGGTGGATGGCGTGATAACCTTCTTAAGGGATTGAGTGCGTTTTCTTTTATGTTTTGACAAAATAGTAGTAATGAATAAAAGTGTCTCAAGCATGCTTCACTTTTTACTAACACATTTACCTCTGACCTTATGGTTAAAAACAAAGTTGTTGGCATAAAATAGCTCAAGTTGTAACCTTTAGACTCTTGTGTTGACCTAAACAGTCATCGAGTGGTTCAGTCGAGCCATTTGTGATTCTTAGTCTTACTAGGGTTGTTGTGGGCCCTCGACTCTATTCTCTTTAGTAATCCAGCAGCTTGGGATGTGAGGTGTTGAATTGCAAGTAGCGGGCAGCAAGAATTAGAATCAACCTATATAACATTTGTTCCCATGTAGTCAGCATTCTAGAAGCAATGCTTCCCGGTCGCCTGCCTCCTTGTGTGGAAATACTTTTCATGATCTTCAACTCTTTCCCACCAGCTCGTTCTTCCCAGGGCGGTGGCATTCTTGAATGAAGTTTATCCGAACCAAATCGGACATACCCTGAAACTTTAGGTCAAATCTATTTTTGGATCACTTTTTTCAGGCAAGTTCCCGTGCCAATAGTCTAGGAAAAATTCTAAGTGTAGCTTGGCTTGAGAAATGATTGTAGGCTCTCATTTGAGTCGAAGCCCTAGTCAATGTGATATCCCTAGTCAACCCCTTTGAGTCGAAGCCCTTTTTTCTTTCAATAACCACGTTACAAGCCTTTATCCATTTTGTAATGACCCTCTCTTGGCACCCGATCTTTCCTTAAAATTCTTGAAAAATAATTGGAAAAAACATAAGTTTTGGGGAGAGACGAGGAGTTTGAATGTGATAAAAGGTACAAAGAAGAAAAAGAAATGAAGAAAAGGGAAGTAAAGAAAAGAAAGAAAGGCCAAAAAGAAAAAAGAATTCCAAAAAGAAAATGACTAAGGTAGAAAGTTGAAGGGATTCAAAGAAAACAATGATGAAAGGCATGTAGTAAATAGAAAAGGAGAAAAATTAATGTCATGATAAAGAAAGAGTGATGTTATGTCTCTCTAGTTTTCCCAAGGAAGAAGAAAATGACTCAAAGAGTCGAGAGAGTATGAGCCGAAAAAAGAAAATGAAGTGCTTAAGGAAAGATGAAATCATTAAATTCCAGCAAGTCCTGCCTTGATCCAAAAGCCTTCATTACATCTCGTAAAAGCCCTACATGATTTCAAGTTGAGTGAGCTTATATTAGTGGTGATTTACATAAGGGGAAAGCTTATGGTACTTAGAGCCGGACTTGTGACATTCTTTTGAGAGAGATGAGAAAATTTTTCACAATCCTTGGTTCGAGTGTTACATTCTAAAGTGAGATTTACTAATGCAAAGTAGAAGAGGAGGAGTTTGGGATCCAAAATTACCTACGTGAAAGAGCGATATTCCTTGATGAATAGAGTAAACTCTTGATGCTCTAGTGTCACATTAGAACAATGGTACTCAAAAAGTCAAAACATTGTGTTGTTGATAATTAATATGTGTTGAGGGTAATTTTTAGTCCCAATTGATGCGTGATTGATTCTCCTAAAGCCAGCTGAAATATCTCTTTTCTTGTGGAGGTGGGAATTGCCTTAATTACTTGAGGACAAGCAAAAGCTTAAGTTTGGGGGAGTTGATAGTCGAGATATTGACCGCTTATTTGCTCTCTTTTACTTGTGTTTTAGGTCAAAAATGCTTAAAGGTATTTCAAAAAACTAATGAAATATGTTCTCTTATAGAAATGTTGCAATATAAGCCAAAGGAATCAAAATCAACTCATAAAGGAGTCAAAAGTGAACAAGAACCAAAACAGAGGAGAAAGGCAAACTGTGCGGACCGCATAATTCTTGTGCAGCCGTAGAAGAGAGGTTCAGAGACTGAAGTTTGAACAAGTAAAGATGTGCAAACACACTCACTATTGTGCAGACTACAGAAGAGGAGATTCAGAGAGTTTTTATTTGGGGAAGCTAAAGGAGTGCGGACCACATCAAAATTGAGCAGTCGCAGGATGTCAAGTGCGGTCAAATTCACAATTGTGTGGTCCACAAAAGTGAAGAATCAAAGATATAGGTTCAAGTCCTAAGTCAAGGATTGTGGATCGCATCATTTTTATGCGGCCGCATAACCCAGAGCGCGACCACACTCAGAATTGTGTGGTCTGCATATGTCCAGCAAAAGCCAGAGCTCAAGTTCACGGAATGCGAACCGCACTAGAATTGTGTGGCCACACTAAGAATTATGTGGACACACAACACAGTGCCATTTTTGTCAAATATTTTCACCTTCGTATAAATAGGAGTTTTTGTCATTTTTAGGTTAAGTTATGTTTGAGAGGAGCGCCTGTTTTGATTTCTTTTATTGTTTTTAGTAATTTTACACTAGATTTGTCTCTAAATATTATGGATACTATCTTCAATTCTTCTTTAATTTTTGCAATTTTCATGAGTAGCTAAATCTTTAGCTAGGTTGTGAACCAACCCTAGTGTGGGTATTTGATGGGTGTTTTATTTAGGGCTTGTTTGTGATTGGGTTAGTGATATTTAGCCTACTTCTTACTAGAACTCAAGAATTAATGGTTGAAAACATTGATTCAGGCCTAAATGACTTAGTCTCTACTTGAGAAAGAGGGACTAAGTCTAAGAAAACTAGGCTAACAAGGAATTGGGATGAACTCAAGAAATTGGTAGCCCTAATTAAAGGGTTAAACCTAGAGATAGTAATACTCGACTTGAGCTAATATCACTTGTTTTGAGCAAATACCCAATTGGACTTGAGAAAGCCAAATTGGGAAAAATCACTCAAACTACCGAGAGGTACAGAGTGAGTGATCGGGTGTGATTGCTATATTACAACCCCAACTAATCAAACTTTCCCTGCAATTTAAAACTCAATAGATAACCACCTTGGTACAAGTCACAACCCTAGTCCCTTTAGTAATTTGAGAAACCCAAAACCAAAAATATTGTCCTTAATTTTATACTTGCAAACAATAGAGTAAAATAGAAGTAGTACACAAATAAAGTTTTTGGAAGTGTAATTTGAGCCAAAACTTGCAATTAACTTAGATATAAACCTAATCCCATTTTCTAACTCCCTGTGGATTCGACCCCGACCTTTGTTGGGTTTATTATTGCATCGACCGCCTTGCTACTTAATTGTGGTGTGGATTTGGCCGAGATCAGAGCTCCAGTCTCAACTATGCTCGGCGGTCTCCGGCCAAGGAACTTGAGGTGGCCAAGGGGAAGGATGTTATGGTTAAGGCTGAGGCTAATGAGTGGATGGACCATCATAAGGCCGATGCCGAGGCGGCTCAGGACAAAGCAAGAAACTTGGTGGAGTACATGAAGTGGCAATCCCGAAGGGAGGTCATCGAAGGAGTTCAAGCTTAGGGTTTTGACCTGCTGGCTAAGATCAAGAAAGCAAAGGTATCTGAAGATGGAAGAGGTCCCCAAGGCGATGACGCGACCCCCGGCGAAGACTAGGCCACTTAGAATTTTTTTATTGTCTTTTATATTTTAGGCCGTTTTCGCCATTATAAAGTTTAGTATTGGGGCCATTCATTCCTTGTATAAAGATTCTGATTATGAATATAAGTCTTTTTCCCTTTAACAACTTTCAAATTTTCCCTTTGCCATGTTTATTTTTTCTTGCAAAGGTCTAAATGACTTGGCATAAAACAGTTAGTTTTTGTTTACAGACTCGAAGAAATCTTGCCTTCTTTTTCAGGCATCGTTGGGGTTCGGTATGACCGAAAGTTTTCTTTCCCCAAAGTACCTAGACTATTTTAAGTCATAGTCTGTCGAGGGTAGCCTTTGGAACCGGTTAAGAAATTTTAAGGCCTTATTGTTTTTGTAACGGGCCTCGGACGTCTCCGACCCGTGTTTATATGGCATAGCCTTTATTTTTTGGGTGTAGTCCCATGTTAATTTCATTATCCCGAGTTATCCATGTTTTCCTAAGATTGTAGTCCCCGAGTGGGGGTGGCCTTAGACTATAAAATTCGGGGGTTCCCTAATAGGTCTTATACCCCCGAGGTCTAATAACTTGAGCTATCCGAGTTTGTTTTCGGATGGAAGTCTCTCAGCAGAAGAGTGATTATTTGAACTCCGGTTAAGGTCACCCTTGGGCTCATTTCCTTTAAGAGATTGGTAGTGGGGAATTCCTTAAGAAATGTAAAGGAAAAAGTTTTTAAAAGATAAGATGTTTGCAAGGTAGAAATTTTTCTTTATTCTCATGAATAATAATGATGTATGTGTACATGCTTTGTGTCAGGGTTCAAGCAGTCTATGTGGGCACGATTCATTTGACCATTTGGACCTTACATTGAATCCTATCGATCGAGACACTTCTATCCTGAAATCTCTTTCCCTGCTAAAGTTGATATCGGAGGGTAATGATTCCCAGTGTTCGAGGTGAATTGAAGGGAGGCCTCAAATATTGTTTTGATAATTGTTATCATTTCATTACAGGCCTTCAATTCTAACTTATCATGATTTACTTTTTTCCTCATTAAAAACCTTGCCGAAAACCCCATTTGGGAGAAAATTGGTTCAAGGAAAAAAGAGTGCAACATGTGCTTTCAAACCTAAAATCCCGTACTTTTCCTTGCCGATCACTTGCAAGAGTTAGTCTGAAATATAAGTAAAAAGGAAATGGATGGGATCATACCTTACCAGTATTATCATTCAGGTGAGTTACATTCCAGTTGTTCGGTAATTGATCGCCTTTCATTGTTCCGAGCTTGTAGGATCCTTTACTGGTAATCTCAATAATTTGGTACGGTCCTTCCTAATTCACCCCCAATTTCCCTTCATATGTGTTTCGGGTGCTTAGTGACCCTTCTTAGTACCAGGACCCCGGTATTAAAGTGTCGAAGGTTGGCCCTTCGATTTTAAGATCATGTCCGTACTCATAGCTTTATCATTTGATTCCTTTGTTGCATATCGGAATCTGATAATTGGTTCCCCAACCTCGATCGGTATCAGAGTTTCGGCACCACAAACCAAAGAAAATGGGGTAGACCCAGTACTGGACTTCGAGGTTGTATGGTATGCCCACAGGACTTCCAGTAATATTTCTTTCCATCTTCCATTGGTGTCAGTTAGAATCCTTTTAAGGTTTTGGACTATGGTCTTTTTTAGATTCGGCTTGTCGATTCCCATTAGGGTGATAGGGAATTGATAGGATCCTTTTGATCTTGTGATCTTTGAGGAATTTGGTTACTTTGCTTCTGACGAATTGTTTCCATTATCTCATAAGATCTTGGCTGGCATTCCGAATCAGCATATGATGTGGTCTCAAATGAAATCGATGACCTCCTTCTCCCTGACTTTATGCTTGGGCTTCCACCCACTTAGAAAAATAATCAGTCATAAACAATACAAATTGAGCCTTAACCGGTGCCCAAGGAAGGAGGAAAACGATGTTCATTCCCCACTTCATTAATGGCCATGGTGATAAAACCAAATGTAGCAACTCTCAGGGTTGATGGGTCATCAGAGTGTGCCTTTGGATTCATCACATTTTCGAACGAACTCATTTGGGTCTTTTTCCATGTTGATCTAGTAATAACCGGCTCTGATTATTTTCCGAACTAGAGATTCGGCACCGTAATGATTTCCACGTGTGCCTTCGTGGATTTCTCTCAAAAATACTCGGTATCCCCGGCCCTAGACATGTTGCAAGTGGGCCATCAAATGTTCTTCTGGACAAGGTTCCGCCCTCGGACAGGCTAAATCGAGTTGCTTTTGTACGCAGGGCCCTCGACTCTTTTGGATTCGAGGGCAGTTTACCGGACTTGAGATATTCCACGTATTTATTCCTTCAGTCTCGAGTTAGGCTCATCGAGTTGATCTCAACATGGACTTCTTCCACTACTGATCTCATAAGTTTTACGACTACTCCCAAATTAAACTCGTCTTCTTCGACCGACGACCCTAAGTTTGTGAGGGCATCGACTTCGCTGTTTTGATCCAGAGGTATGTGTGTAAAGTCCACTCTTTGAACCGATGTAATGTCACGACCCAAAATCCTTAAGGTCTGATGGCACCGGACACAAGGTCAGGCAAGCCAAAACATTAATTAATTGAAATAACTTTCAAGTTTTTAACATTTTCGAAATCGTTACCTTTTCTTGCATTTCATAATCAAATAAACAAATTTTAGTAAACTTGAATACAACAGCACATCAATTCAGTTTAATGAAATAAATCCCAACACGTTCCTAGAACCCGGTGTTACAAGTACATGAGCACTTTCTAAGAATTTTACAAATATAACAAAGCCAGTCCGAACTACAACTGGACAAGGAAATTTAAAATGAGACAGATACAATATGAAGGTGACTCTGCCGGCTTCGGATCGCCTCCGGATGGTGCAGCTCGCCTAAGTCTCCGAATCCTCCGCATTGCTATGAGGGTACCTGTGCAATAAAATGCACAGCAAGTGCAGCATGAGTGCAGCATAGTACCAAATAGTCATAAGCACACAAAGGTAAAACAATCAGCCGGAGTCATAAGATAGTCAACCTCTCTATGCACTGCTGAAGGATCGATCGGCCCGTCCCAAAAGTTCATCTCTCAAACTCTACACACTGTCGAAGGATCGATCGGCCCGTCCCAAAAGTGCATCTCTCAATCACTCTATGCACCGCCGAAGGATCGATTGGCCCATCCCAAAAATACATCTCTCAATCTCTGTACGCACTACCGAAGGATCGATCGGCCCATCCCAAAAGTGCGGCTCTCAATATAACAATCCTCTTTGTGCACTACCGAGGGATCGACCGGCCCGTCCCAAAATTGCACCTCTCAATATAATACGTCTAGCCTGCTAGCGAATCATACATGCAACTCAGGTGATCATAAGAATACATACACAAATACAGGGTCTCCTGCTCGTGAATCACTCCAGCGACTCAGGCCCCAAAAATTAAACATATCCACATAATAAATTCGTATTTTATCAAGAAAACCGTTTTTCTCAGGAAAATGGTAAAGTCTTTATTAAAAGAAACAAGAAATATAGGTTTTGAAATCTTTGTTTTTGTAACTCATTTGTCCAGTTTAGTAATACTCCATGATACAATCCAGTCTAGGTACACATATAGTCACAGCGGAAATAATTTTCTTTTAGAAAGTTAACAATATGAACTCTAGATTTCCTTTTAAACATTCAATTACGTTTTCGGTCATATTAGCAGTTTAATATTACAGGCAGGGTTACAGGTACACACATAAAGCATGCTAGTGGGTCCTAGGTTACCCGAACATGGCATAACAGTAGCTATGCACAGACTCTCGTCACCTCATGCGTAAGTAGCCTCCGAAGATAATCGCATATACTGAATTAATTCACCTAGGGGGGACGATCCCCCTCACGAAGTTAGAAAGGAGACTTACCTCGCTCCGAAATTCCAACACCGGCTTCCAATCCCTTCCGATGACCCCAACGGACGCACCACGCTCCGAAACTACCACATAAATGACAAAGAAATGAAAATTCATCCTAATACTCACCACAAATTCAGATTATATACTTTCCCAACCCCGCTCGGAAATGACCAAAATGCCCTCGGGCCCACGTGCCCGGAAATCCAAAATTCTCGAAGATACCTTCTACTCATAGCCTTACTAACTCAATTATATAATTTACTCAAATATTCATGCTCAATTCGTGGTTAAAAATCCAAATTTTTCATATTCTAGGTTTCTTCAAAGTTTTCCAATTTTTCTACCAATTTCAGGCTAAAAAATCCATGCAAGATCTTGCCTTTAACCTTAGAAACAAGTAGAACAACTTACCTCTTGATGCTTGGTGAAATCCCCCTTGAAAAGCTCTCCAAAAATCGCCTCAACCCAAAGAAAAATGATAGATAAATGGCTCAACCCGATCCTTATAACATTCTGCCCAGGAATTTTCACACCTGCGGTCCTTCTTCCGCACCTGCGATCTCGCAGGTGCGACAAAATCACCCACACCTGTGGTTTCCCTCATCTCCAGCCAAATCGCACATGCGGCTTCGCAGGGGCGGAATTTCATCGTACATGCGGTTCCCAGCCAAGACAAGCCCACACTCGTACCTGCGACCCCCAGTCCACACATGCGGCTCCGCATCTGCGGTCAAAGCCTCGCAGGTGCGGTTGCACCAGATGACAGCAGTTCAGCCCTTCTTCCAACTTCAACTTTGATCCGTTAAACACCCCTCCCCCCGGGTACCCGTTCAATTATACCAACCTGCCCCAAAACATGACACGGACTTGCTCGAGCCCTCGAATCACATCAAACAACGCCAAAATCACGAATCACACTAAAATCAAATTCTTTAAGAACTTAAAATTTCAAACTTCTAAATCCGATGCTGAAACCTATCAAATCACGTCCGATTGACCTCAAATTTTGTGCAAAAGTCATATTCAACATTACGGACCTGCTCCAACTTTCGGAATCGCATTCCGACCTCAATATCAAAACTTCCACTTTCAGCCGGATTTCTCAAAAACCTCCAAATTTCTATCTTTATCCAAATGACATCAAAATGACCTCCAGACATTCGAATTCACTTCCGATCGCGCTCCCAACTCCAAAATCACCATATGGAGCAAGTCCCAAACTCAGAATCCTAAGCGGACACCAACCTCACTGATGTGCTTTCCAACCCCAAATTCATGAAATCCTTCTAAAATGCTAACTTCCACAATATATGCTGAAACGCCCCCGGGTTATCCAAAACCCGATCCGGACATACACTCAAGTCCGAAATTGTCATATGAATCTGTTGGAACCTTCAAATCCTAATTCGGAGATTGTTTACTCAAAATTCCAATCTAAGTTGATTTCTCCAACTTAAGGCTTCTGAAATGAGAATTTTCTTTCCAAACCAACTCCAAACTTCCTGGAACTCAATTCCGGCCACGTCCACGATCATAATTACCTGAAACGAAGCTTCTCACGGCCTCAAACCGCAGAACGACGCGCTAAATCTCAAAACGAATGGTTGGGTCGTTACATTCTCCCCCACTTAAACCGACGTTCGTCCTCGAACGTGTTAAGAACTGCTCTGGAGTTATCTGAAATCACCGTTTAACACCTCGAGCACCTGCCCGTGATACCACAACACAGTTGAGCACAATGGCTTGATAAAATCTGGAGATTTCTTCTTTACCCATATAATAAGCTGAGAATTCATTCAAACACCTGAAATTTCTGTAGCCAGGCCTAGTTTCAATATATATAAGCACTGCATCAACTAGCACACGATATACCAGATCATAGCTGCATACCCTTGCTGAAGCAGCACCATGCACCGCACAACTCATCATCTGACCACGATGACGCTCCCTGAACCTTAATATCCAAAATTCCACGAATCTGATGCACCCAATGAACCTCATAACAACTATACATACACCCTTCTATAATGCCTACACCACCACAACGGAGAAAATGTGCAGAAATTCATACTCAATTGTAGAGTTAACAAATCCTTGAATACCTCATCGCACTAATCCCTGATCCGACAATCTCGTCTCACCCAGTACGAACTTCTCAGACAACAAACCATCCCAACATGACCAACAGCCTCACATGATACCACATTGCTCAATAGGTCATAACTTGAACATGATAATAAGAAATGACTCAGGACGGAACTACTCAGCTTACACAACTAATATGAGTTCTTGCCATAAAATAAATATAGGAACCTTACTCATCATCACACTGTTGCGGCGTGCAACCCGATCCAAATAACATACTCGTGGCGGCGTACTACCCGCTCCCAAATACCATACCCGTGGCGGCGTGCCACCCGATCCCAAATAACATCACCGTGGTGGCATGCCACCCAATCCAAATAACATAAAACTCACGTAAGGAAATATATACAGAGCTGATTTGCTCACTATTACAATTATTGAATATTGATCACAAGCACGCTAAGTGCATAAAACCATCCTGGGGAGACTGATAGAATCGTATGCAACAAAACTCAAGCACAACTGAAGTGCGATATATATATATATATA